>OY754962.1:6647124-6897124 GCA_963576555.1 Ferdinandea cuprea
CCCTTGAAGTTCGTTAGAAACACGGTATCGTCCTTGACAAGCTCGATTATCTCTTTAGTATTTATTCGGAAAGTACAGTTAGCATGTCCCCCTTTTAGGATTCGTGGTATACAGTCGCCTTCAGGAATTTTTTGAATAGCTTGTTCCTCGCATATAGTTGAATTATTAATGGAGAAACAGTGGCCCACTATTCCAAACGTTTCTTTGTAGTTGAGCAGCATTTTTCCGAATCCGAGGTCAACCTGTTTGTCATTAATAATCATTAGTAAGTAGCAAGTTGAACTCGTCCTTTCTCACCTTAGGCATAGAGAGAACGTACAGCAACACCGAGTTGTTGGAAAAAACCGATGGCTTCCCATATTCTATTGCCTGAATTTCATTTTCGAATGGCAAGGTTTCGACTTCACTGATTATCCTACCTATTTCTTCCTTGTCTGTTAATGATACCACTTTTTGCCTTCTGGCATGCGCGAAATATATCGTTGGTCTCTGCCTTAATTATAAGGATTTGGTTCAAAATATCTTGTTCAAATTTGTCTGTGCTATTTGCTTTAATTTTGTTGAAATTTGTAATTATCCAATTGATCTTTTCCGTTATTTCTTTTGTTACGCCAAACAGTTTTTCGTTGATTTTGTACTGGTGGTTGTTGTTTTCCGTTATTCCATGTTCATTCTGAAGGATCTACTAAGCATCCGTAACGGAAGATATCCTGGTCTTCTTCGTGAGGTCATCCAGGCGTTCTATATTGGCTTCGCTGAGGCTGTGTACATACTCTAAGTAAATTTTTTCAGATTGGGAGGTGATGTTCGTCAACACTGGAGGTAAAACCTGTACAGCTGTACTGATGCTGCTTGAGAATGATCTATCCTTCAGACGTATGGTTTCATTAGTCATCCGGATTACAAATGTGCCCATCAAGGAGGTTGAAATATTGTTGGATACGATTTCACCCTTGAAGTTCGTTAGGAACACGGTATCGTCCTTGACGAGCTCGATTATCTCTTTGGTATTTATTCGGAAAGTACAGTTAGCATGTCCCCCTTTTAGGATTCGTGGTATACAGTCGTCTTCAGGAATTTTTTGAATAGCTTGTTCCTCGCATATAGTTGAATTATTAATGGAGAAACAGTGGCCCACTATTCCAAACGTTTCTTTGTAGTTGAGCAGCATTTTTCGGAATCCGAGGTCAACCTGTTTGTCATTAATAATCGATGCTCTAGTTAGTAGCAAGTTGAACTCGTCCTTTCTCACCTTAGGCATAGAGAGAACGTACAGCAAGACCGAGTTGTTGGAAAAAACCGATGGCTTCCCATATTCTATTGCCTGAATTTCATTTTCGTATGGCAAGGTTTTGACTTCACTGATGATCCTACCTATTTCTTCCTTGTCTAACAGATTGGTGTTAATGATACCACTTTTTGCCATCTGGCATGCGCGAACTATATCGTTGGTCTCTCCCTTAATTATAAGGATTTGGTTCAGAATATCTTGTTCAAATTTGTCTGTGCTATTTGCTTTAATTTTGTTGAAATTGATAATTATCCAATTGATCTTTTCCGTTATTTCTTTAGTTACGCCAAACAGTTTTTCGTTGATTTTGTACTGGTGGTTGTTGTTTTCCGTTATTCCATGTTCATTCTGAAGGATCTTGTCCCAGTCCCCAGCGTCGGGGTTTCCTGCGATCCATTTCCAAGCCGAACCAATCCAGTTGATAGACCTCTTCTGTTTACGAGAGCCGCCTTTCAGTAGGCTTAACCGGTCGTTTATTTGCGTTAAATGAAATGTGATGACTGCTTTCCTTTCCGATTCCTTAATGGTAGCACTTACTGCGCTCGCTTCTACCATACGTTCGAGTTTCTTCAGATCAATTACGTGTACCAGTTTGAAGTATCCGTCTATGATTCGGCCCTGTCCATCTTTAATTGTAACAATAGGTGCTTCGTAGTTAAACAGCTGGAATCCATTGACTGTGGCTAGCAAAGTTATTCTGGGTTAAGGGCCTCCAAGTGTGCCTTTTATTAATCAAATATATTTTTTTATTTCGTGCTCTGAATTAATTAAGTATTGCACTCTAAATTACTCAGATATTGCACTGAACTTAGTACATTTTACTATATGTTGCACCTTAATTTTTTTAGGATATTTGGTTTTGAAAACCTTTTTTATAAACTTTTATTTTTGATGATAACTAAATTCTGGATATATCCGTTGTCGCTCCCTCCTTGCTCTTCACAGCGATACACCGCACCTTTGAATTTATTTTTCTTTCAAAAATTTATTTTAATTTATAGTTGCTGAATCCTTCAGAAATCCACGAATTTAACTATCTTGTATTTACTACACTTTGCGTTTTATCGTTTGTACTTGAGGAAATTCACAAATTTAACTAGTTATGAATTTGGCTACACTTTGCGATTTAGCTTTTCCTTTTGAGGAAATTCACCAATTTAACTATTCACGTATTTTACTGCAATTAGCTTTTGTTCTTGGTTTTCTTTTATATTAAGGTGAAGAAATTGTTTTAGCACTCACAAAAGGAACATATCCGTGTAGTAGGTATTATGTCTTAAGTATTGCTGGAAGGATTAGCGAATAATCTTCTGAGGGAGAAACAAAAAGTAATGTCACTTTCGTTAGGTTATTTCACGTGGGAGCCGGCAATGGAAGTGTCGTGTTTATCCCTTTTGGATGCGAGCGTTTATGATTGCACGCAACCTACTCATGGCACGATCGATCTTCACTACTGTACTCTCTATCGTATGGATCTCTGACATGTTCCCATGGGTATGTCGGAAGGATGTTGTAGCTAATCGAAATGGTGACTGTGTTCTCATGGGTACAGCCATTTGCACTCACAAGAGCGTATCGATTGCAGATCCCACATTTAAGGGTATTTACATCTATCACACAGATGAGAGGGTACAGTATTTTTGCCGGTCCCTGCTCGGGCGCCAGTTAAAGATATCCTTAGCGAGGATATTAAAAAAACGCGAAAGTGTGCCCGTAGGCACACCCACTGTTCGACTTACTAAATGAAACACACAAGTTATTAGCAATTACTTTATTCTCCGTACGACGTCTGGATTAAGACTCCCTTAATGAATACATGTTTCCCGTTAGGAAACCGCTGGTCCCACGATGAGAAATGCTGATTCGTCCAAGTAGCTCACTGCACGCGTATCTGGTAGCGACGCCATGTGCGTAACATGATCCGAATGCACCTGGATGGAATGTACAGGTTGAAACATGCAAATGTTGCCTCAGCATGTTGCGTTATCTCGCTACTGGGTCGACGGCTGGGTGCATCGTGTTAACTTCTAGTATAGCAGGATTTGATATCATCGTGAGTAATACTGTTGTCCAAACCTTCTGCTAGAAGCTTTAACGCAGTATTCAATGCATTATGCTTGTCGACAGTTGGTATGCCAACAATATCAACTTGAGTAGGGGCTATTGCTGCAGTGAGTTTACTATGTGTTGTAAAGTATTCACCTTTCTCAAGAGCGTTTCTTTTTGTTTCTTCTTGTAAATTGGTAATGAGCGCCATACCTTTAGAGTTCATAAGCTTCAAAGCTATTATATCTTTGTAAAGCACATCAAGTGTGATGATTGCGAGAGGGGTGCTGCTTGCTTCTACGTTGACTGTTGTTTGCAATGGCGTTGGTATGCAAGAACGAGGCAGAGTAACCTCCTCAGCATCAGCCGATGGTGATGAGATTGCGTTGTTGGTGTTGCTATTAACATCTGATAGGACCACATTATGAAAGGTAGCTGGTGTAGAGCGCATAGAGATTCGCCAGCGCTTTGTACATGATGCACAGATATGCGCTACATTTCTTTTTTTTACATATCAGTTTTTCACATTTTAAGTGATATAGCAGCAGTTTTTCACATTTTAAGTGATATAGAACTTTAGATGAGAAACATTGGATTTTTGCATCAGCGCGATCGACTTTTAAACCGCATGAACAAGGCATTTTACGATTGTTTTAAACGATTTCTTATCTTATGATTCACAAAGTGGTAACGACTTTGGTATTTTAAGTATGTATATTGAAAAGTAAATGGATTTGCAGGAGGTTAGAGCTCACAATTCTCCGATAAATTCTCTGAGAGTGTTCACCCCACAACACTCTGATGAGAACTTTCAATTCCAATTTCAATAAGATGAACCTTCATATACGAAAAGTCTACGAAAAAGTATAGGTCGCAATATACAAGAGGTAAACGGAATGCTAAGAAGGTGTGAACGGTTCTGGTGGAATATTTCGAATAAGAAAGTCAAAGTGTTTAAAATACGAAACAAAAAGAAAACTAAAATTTCCACAGTGGGTAAGTTAAATTACAAAATAAAAGTCCCACAAGAATGGACAGAAAAAAAATTTATAAGAAACAACCCAACTAACAATTAAGCTTCTCTAAGCCCCAATTTTTTAAATTTGATAAGCTATTGCTTCTATTGTATTTTAATAAGCCTTATTTATAGACGTTAACTATTTTTCAAGATATGTTTACTTTCGGAAAAAGTTTCTTTAAAGCATTTGTGAAACAATTTCACAAGCTGTACAGAAGGGAGAGATATTCTTATTTAACGAGTACTTTCGAAGTTAGTTGGTTGAGGTCTGAAATATAATAGCTTCTTTAAAGCTTGCTATTCAGAGTCAATAACAAGATTCTCTTTAAGGTTTGTGAATAGAACGATAACATACAATCAATATAGTGGAGATTTGAACCTGGGATTAGATATCAAATAAATATTTATTTAAACCGAAGGAAAGGAAAAGAAATAATTAATCATTAATATTTATTTAGGTATTTATTTCATGGTTTTTTAATGTTTACTAACAAGCAGACCTACTTTTTTTTAAAAGATGAAATCATTGTCACTATCAAGGTCGTAACATCCTATATACCTAAGTTCATCTACGAAGTTTAAATATGATAATGATAAAATTATGTGATACAATAGTACCAACTTATCATTATTTATTTCCTCTTCAGATAAACTATAAAGAAACTTTACACTTTTAAATGATGGAACGTATTAATACGAACAAATGAAATAAAAAAAATATGTATATAAGAAAAACATGTAATATGTGCAATTTTTTTTAAATTTCTTTAAGTCCTTTACGTAACATCTAAGAAGAAACTATTGCTTTTATTTGAGGCCTGTGAGCAAAGGTGTTAAGGAAAGTAAATAACTTCGCCAAAGTGCGCAACATGCGTTTCCATAAGATCTCTCGCAGTTGTTTCGGAAATAAGTAAATTGCTTTCCTTGGCCCTTATGAAAACTAAATTGTTACTTGGGAATTTTGTAAGGTCCTTTTAAGTAAATCCGGGTTGTGTTTTTTTTGGTTTTATAGTCCTTTGGGTAAGTGATGAATTAAATATCTTCTTTGTTGTATTAAAACATTTTTTTTCTAAATTGTAATTTAAAAAAAATTGGCGGGAACCGATAGTTAAATGTAATCGTAGCCTCCCAATATAAAATTTATTGACGGGAAAAGTCACCCTTGATATTTAAATGTTTTGAATTGGATTGGACACACATATATTTACCAACCATCCGTAGACAAAAAACGAAGAGACGCTCGTGAAACCCAGCTTACCTATTGTGTAGATTTTTTTTAATTTTTTTTTCTTCATGTGAGCTATTGAGTACCTATTATATTTCGTTTTGTTATTTATTTATACAAATATATATATTTTGTTATTTATTTATTCGTTTCTTTTTGTTAATAAATTTTTAAGTTTAGGTTTAATTAATGCATAATTTGTAAGTGTTTGTTTTTGGCCATGATAATTAGGGGTATGGTTGGGTTGTAAAGGAATTTTTCAGGGGGTGCGGTACGACAGGTAAGGCCCATTCGGTAATCATGGTCTGATCAAGGGCAACGATGATATCTTCGGGGAGATTTACTGGCCGGAATTTTCAGGTTGGGAGGGTATGGCCACGCTGCAGCAGCGCCTTCAAGTGCGGTGGACGCCGGTCCGCTCTTGGTGGATATTTTTTGGCATGATTACATTTCTCAGCGTTCTTGGCGACATCAAGTATGTGGTCATTCCAACGAAGGTGGTCATAAACACACATACCGAGAATGGAAAGTCGTTCGGTTTCAGCGATGCAAGTGCCATTCATGGATAATGGCAGAGAATTAGGGGTTCGCATCAATGACAGAAGACAGCATTGCGTTTTGGAAGCATTAAATTCCACTCTGTTGGTTTTACCCCATTTAAGTATGCTGTCAAGATCGGAATTCAATGAGCTTAACATACGTTACCGTTCCAGTTCCACGCCCGAAGATGAGGGGCGTTGCCCAGGAAACAAATATGTAAAGCTGAGGGTACTGTCATCAGCAAAGGAATGGATTGGATTAGAAGTGACAGACAGGAGGTCATTGATAAAATTGAGAAAGAGAGTCGTAGATTCAACAGAGCCTTGAGGGACACCAGCATTTATTTGTTGAGTTGCAGACTTGAAACCGTCCAAAACAACTTGTATTGAACGGTCCGAAAGGTAGTTTCTAATCCATTGAAGAAGGTTAATGTCGATCCCAAATGCACGCGTTTTCGACAAGAGAGCTTGATGCCAAACTCTGTCAAATGCCTTTGAAATATCAAGCGCAACGACCTTGCTTTCACCACCATGGTGAATAGATTGGTTCCACCGTTCCGGTTAGATATGTCATCAAATCACCAGTGGACCTGTTGCTACGGAAACCGTACTGCCGGTCATTAAGAAGCTTTCAGGATTCGAGATATTTCATAAGCTGACGGTTTATCAGCGTTTCCATAACCTTGGAAAGAAGGGACGTAAGTGCAATTGGTTTGTAGGAGGAGGGAAGGGAAGATTCGCCTTTTTTGGGACGGGCTGGACAAATGCTGTTTTCCATCTTCTCGGAAAGAGCCTTGAAGAATAGGACAGATAGAAAAGCTTATGCAGTGGTTTTTTCAGCGTGGAAGAATACCTCTTTAGAAGGATAGGGGAAATACCATCTGGGCCAGCGGATTTGTGAATGTTGATATCTTGAAGTACTCTTGCCACAATACGGGTGCGGAAGTGGATTTGTCCCATGGAGTGTTCCACGTGTGTTCAAATGAGTGTCGGGATAGATGATGAAGCGAATTTTTAATATTCTTAACAGACGACCAAAAGTTTTTACTACCGGAGGAACTTTGTAGTATTTTTTGCCTCAACTTTTGGTCGTAGGAGAATTTGACATGAATTATATGGGCATTGCAGTCATTTCTGAATTTTACCTCTTTAGCCCTGATAGCTTCTTTACAGCTCAAGTCACACCACGCGTTTTTCTTAGGTCTGATACACTTTATCCTGCAAAAGCATTTCATACCCAGGTGAATTAAATTTGTAATCATATCGGCAGCGGCATCCACGTCGTTGTTGACGAAGCACAAAGACCAGTTAAAATTCCTAGGTGAATTAAATTTGTAATCATATCGGCAGCGGCATCCACGTCGTTGTTGAGGAAGCACAAAGACCAGTTAAAACTCCTAAAGAAACCGTTTAAAGCTTCCCAATTGGCTTTCTCGTATTGTCATACGGTTCTTTTAGGAGCTTGTTTTTTAACTGTATGACGAGAAATTCGCCGATATGATACAATGGACTGACGAACCTAATGGTGATAATACATTTAAATTGTATTTATCTGGGTGAGAGGTAAGAAACAAGTCCAGAGTGTTAGCGTTTTTACTCCTAATGTCCGGTATCCGTGTCGGCTCATGTATAATCTTAAATTATTAACCTCAGCAAAGATCTCAACATACCTTCCTTCGGGTGTTTTCTGTCCAGAATGTCGAAGCCAACTTGAATAGTGTTTATTGAAATCGCCCATAATGATGATTTCAGTACGAGGATAATGGGTTACAATTCTGGTTATGGAATCAGACAGTGCATCAATCTCATTATAAGTTGAATGCCTGTCCTGGTTAGGGCTTCTGAAAATAAACAGTAGTCCGCGAAATCCCTATCCTTGCCTATGAATCCGTGCAATATTCAGACCAGACTCTTCATCGAAGTGAAAGTCGCTGTACACATGGGAACACAGTCGTCACCCTGGTTCTAGAGCACAAACTCTGCATACACATGGGAACATGCAGTTGTTCAAAAAAGGCTAAAGGATATGGTGTGAAGTTTGATCGTGCCATTAGTAGGTCGCTTATGGAAAAATCGTGAGCGACTAAACGGGACCAACACGACGCTTCCTTGCCGGTTTCTTATAAAAGCCTTCGCGACGCGTGACCTAAAACAGTGTTTTTTTTTTGTTTTCTGAAAATCAAGGAAAAATATATATTAGAATCGAAGGAAAAGTAAACCTAAAAAAACGAGGAAAGAACAGTGAAAAATTAAAAGAAATGATAAACTTGATAAACTTGTGAATGTTGCAATAAGAAATCGCGAGAGTGAATTTGTACAAAAATAGTTAAATCCTAAGTGAATTAATTAAGTTTAGAAGGAGATATTTAAAAAATAAGCTCTGTAAAAAAAAGAAGAAAAAAAAAATATATATTTTAATCCTAAGTGAATTAAATAAATAAATAAAAAATAAGTCATTTATAAAGTAAAGCCTAAAAGAAAAGAAAATGGCAGATTTAAAAAAAAAACAATTACCGAGTTGACCGAGGCGGTTTATCGTATATAGGAACAATTAAAAAATGTGGAAAGTCGTGTAGTGTCGCTTGAGAGTCAAAGTGTGGTTACCGACGGTAGTGGTTTAGTGAACACCGTACCAGCTCCACTAGCTAGTCCCCGTACAGAGGAGGATCTAAGGGACATAAGTAGACTCCCAGATAACGTTAAGGAGCTACAAGTCTTCGATGGGAGCCCGACACAGTACGTGTCATGGATCCATGCCGTGGAATCCATTTTAGACGATTTCAAGATCATCAGGGGTAAGCCTATCTATAGAGCCATTTTACAGCATATTAGACAAAAAATAAGGGGAAGGCAGACACTGCATTGATCTCCTATAATATCTTCGAGGATGATTGGGAAGCTATCAAACGTTGTCTCTCACTGCATTACGCGGATAAGAGAGACATCCGTACCCTCGAGCATCAGCTCAACCAATTGGCACAAAGGGGTTCGAAATTGGATGAATTTTATACCACGGTAAATCACCAGCTTTCTCTTATCATTAATAAAATAGCAACGGAAACCTTTTCTCAGGAAACCGTAAATGCTCTGGTAGAAACATACCTTGTTACCACGCATTGGATGTGTTCATCCGTGGGCTATCCGGTGATCTCTCGCGGATGCTTATAATCCAAAAACCACGAACTCTGCCAGAAGCCTACACGGCTTGCTTGGAAATCCAGAATTTGAACTATAGAAACCCCACGATCCATACGCAAAATTCTTCCAATTCCATTACGGCTCCGACTAACCAGTCGTTTAAGCCAATGCATGGAAGGTCATTTGAGACTCGGCCCATGGTGCCACCGAAAAGGTTCTTGCATCATTCCGGCCCATCTCACATCACTACGACAATCCTCCGCCAAGACCAATAGCCCCAAAACCACATGAGAAAATGGAGCTTGGTTCTATGCAGACCAGAGAGGTGAATTAAATGAATTGCGCTCGGGATGCTAACCCATTCAAAAGAGGCGCCAGATCGGAGGGATACCGTCCAAATTACGGTAAGCAGCAAAGGCTGTATGATACTGAGGTGGTGTATGAGGGGGACACGGAAGAGTACAATTAATTGGCCGAAGAAAACGTTGAAGACACTGTAAATTTTATGACGGGCGCCTCTCCAGCGTTCCACATATAGAATACATAACGAGAGAAGGCGCCAACCTCAAATTCCTCATTGATACCGGCGCGAATAAAAATTTTATTAGTCCTTCAATAAACCAAAAAACTATACGTTTAGCTAAACCTTTCACAGTGCGTTGTGCTGCTGGAAATATAATTATCAATGAAAAAGTCTGAGGTTTCTTTGAAAATGCTGGTAATACTTCAATCCTCACCTTCTACGTTCTCCCGGGGTTGGTGTCATTTGACGGAATTATCGGAGATGACACGCTTAAAGAATTGGAAGCAATAATAGATCGGAAGGAAACCACTCTGACCCTCAAACCTGGAGCCACTATTCCCTTAAAATCTCGAGTCTCTGGCCAGGTAAACGCGGTTCTTGACGAGACGCTTCCAGAAAATGTTAAAGCTAGACTTCGTGAAATGATTGTGAAATACGAACCAATTTTCGGTCCAATTGACACCAAAGAAACGGTTTAGGACAAACGTTAGAGCAGAAATAAAGACTAATACGAGCGAACCCGTGTACGCCAAGAGTTATCCATACCCATGCATATATGAGGGACGTGGTCGAGAAAGAAATAAAAGCGCTGCTAGAGGAAGGCACTATTCGCCCTTCCAGTAGTCCTTACAACTCTCTGATTTGGGTCGTACCCAAAAAGCCAAAGCCATCCGGCGAAAAACAATATCGCGTCGTAATTGATTACAAGCGCCTCAACGGCATAACGATTCCTGATACTTATCCAATTCCGGATATCAATTCTACACTTGCAAGCTTCGGCAATGCAAAATACTTTACGACATTAGATTTAACTTCCGGTTTTCATCAGGAACCGATGAAACTCGCTGATGTGCCCAAAACTGCATTTTCGACCATGAATGGTAAACTCGAATTCCTTGCCGTTTGGACTAAAAAACGCTCCGGCAATCTTCCAGAGGATGATAGATGACGTCCTATAGGAATTTATAGGTAAAATGTGTTATGTCTATATTGATGACACAATTGTTTACGGCCAGAGCGAGGAAGACCATCTTAAGAAGGTCGATACAATTTTCAGAAGACTTGTCGAGGTACATCTTAAAGTGAATTTCGAAAAAACACCGTCCAATCGCTAAGATATCGAAATCTCTCAGTCGAACTGAAGAAAACTACGCCTCGAATGAAAAAGAGATGCTGGCAATAGTGTGGGCACTTGATAACTTGCGTTCATACCTCTACGGGGCAAGGAAGATTCGTATCTATACAGACCATCAGTCTCTCACTTTCGCATTGGGAAACAGAAACCACAATGCTAAGTTGAAGCGCTGGAAGGCCCGCATAGAAGAGTACAATTGTGGACTCATCTACAAACCGGGGAAATCCAATTTAGTCGTGGATGCTCTGTCAAGGTTGAAGACGGAAGTTAATCACTTGACCGACTCAGAGCACCCTGAGTCGGAACCATGTATAAGGTTGACCCAAAGCGAATCTACCGAAACCGCCGATGAGAATGGAAACAGCGATTCGGCCACTGTTGACGCAGATGAGCCCGCCAACGGTGGACTACAGAAACTGTTGAAGAATGCCGGTCGTCAAGCTCGACTGCTCATAGCGCTGATCAGGACAGCATGGATCTGATTCCGCACGTGGAAGCTCCATTGAACGTGTTTCGCAATCAGATTGTGATTAGAATTGGGCAAGGCATAGAAGCTCAAGAGGAACCTCACAGCGGATACTTTCGCTACTATTCCGCAATAACCGATCCAAATAAAGAAAACTTAACAATCTTGCTGAAAGAAAAATTGAATCCAAATGTTATCAACGGTATAAAGATACCAGAAAGTTGCTTAGAGTTGCTACAAGTAGTTTACTTGGAGAACTTCACCAGGTACAAACTTAGGATTACTCAAAGAATAGTTGAGGATGTTAAGAACCAGGATCGAATATGTGAATTAATAATGAAGGAACATAGAAGGGCGCATAGGAACCCTCGCGAGAAAGTGAGGTATGTAATGCCAGGTGGGCATCCAATCCACCCTGAATTTCAACAAACTCCTATTCCTTCCTATCCTTGTCAGATACTTCATTTGGATGTCATCGAAATCCAAAATGAAAAATTCATAAGTTGCATAGACAAGTTCTCGAAGTTTGGTAAGCTGTTCCACATCAAAAACAGATCTGTCCTTCATCTCAGGGAGAAAATTATTAAGATCCTCCACTATTTCACGGTACCAGAAATGCTTGTCACCGACAATGAGAGCAGCTTCCTCAGTCCAATTATTATAAACTTTATCAAAATGTTGGGGATCAAATTGTACAACACACCTGTGCGTCGATCTGAGGTCAACGATCAAGTCGAGAGATTCCACTCGACGATCATAGAGATCTACCGATGTCTCAAGTCTGAGCACAAGGACCTACGCCTAAAAGAACTACTGAGCATAACGGTTGACAGGTACAATAATACGATACACTCGGTTACGAAGCGAAAACCAAGCGTTGTGTTCTTCGACAGAACTCAGAGATTTAACTATCAGAATTATATCGATTTTCGCACCAAGGTCAACCGGGAATTGAACCATGAGATTAAAAGAAAACAAAGAGAAACAAATCTGTATAGAAATAAAAAACGAACGCCACCAAAAATGTACAAAACAGGCGACATTATATATACGGCCTCCAAAGGCATTAAGGCTAAAAACAAACCACTCACAACATCGAGGGGCAGAAGAGTCCATAAGACACATATTAAGAATATCAAAAACACATTATAAAATGATGTGCCCAAAACTGCATTTTCGACCATGAATGGTAAACTTGAATTCCTGAGATTGCCGTTTGGACTAAAAAACGCTCCGGCAATCTTTCAGAGGATGATAGATGACGTCCTAAAGGAATTTATAGGTCAAATGTGTTATGTCTATATTGATGACACAATTGTTTACGGCCAGAGCGAGGAAGACCATCTTAAGAAGGTCGATACAATTTTCAGAAGACTTGTGGAGGTAAATCTTAAAGTGAATTTGGAAAAAACACCGTCCAATCGCTAACATATCGAAATCTCTCAGTCGAACTGAAGAAAACTACGCCACGAATGAGAAAGATATGCTGGCAATAGTGTGGGCACTTGATAACTTGCGTTCATACTTCTACGGGGCAAGGAAGATTCGTATCTATACAGACCATCAGTCTCTCACTTTCGCATTGGGAAACAGAAACCACAATGCTAAGTTGAAGCGCTGAAAGGCCCACATAGAAGAGTACAATTGTGAACTCATCTACAAACCGGGGAAATCCAATTTAGTCGTGGATGCTCTGTCAAGGTTGAAGACGGAAGTTAATCACTTGACCGACTCAGAGCACCCTGAGTCGGAACCATGTATAAGGTTGACCCAAAGCGAATCTACCGAAACCGCCGATGAGAATGGAAACAGCGATTCGGCCACTGTTGACGCAGATGAGCCCGCCAACGGTGAGACTACAGAAACTGTTGAAGAATGCCGGTCGTCAAGCTCGACTGCTCATAGCGCTGATCAGGACAGCATGGATCTGATTCCGCACGTGGAAGCTCCATTGAACGTGTTTCGCAATCAGATTGTGATTAGAATTGGGCAAGGCATAGAAGCTCAAGAGGAACCTCACCCCGGATACTTTCGCTACTATTCCGCAATAACCGATCCAAATAAAGAAAACTTAACAATCTTGCTGAAGGAAAAATTGAATCCAAATGTTATCAACGGTATAAAGATACCAGAAAGTTGCTTAGGGTTGCTACAAGTAGTTTACTTGGAGAACTTCACCAGGTACAAACTTAGGATTACTCAAAGAATAGTTGAGGATGTTAAAAACCAGGATCGAATATGTGAATTGATAATGAAGGAACATAGAAGGGCGCATAGGAACCCTCGCGAGAATAAGGAGCAGCTTCTCGAAACTTATTACTTTCCCAGAATGAATAGCATCATAAAAAAATATACCAAATCAAGTGAGGTATGTAATGCCAATAAGTATGATGGGCATCCAATCCATCCTGAATTTCAACAAACTCCTATTCCTTCCTATCCTTGTCAGATACTTAATTTGGATATCATCGAAATCCAAAATGAAAAATTCATAAGTTGCATAGACAAGTTCTCGAAGTTTGGTAAGCTGTTCCATATCAAAAACAGATCTGTCCTTCATCTCAGGGAGAAAATTATTAAGATCCTCCACTATTTCACGGTACCAGAAATGCTTGTCACCGACAATGAGAGCAGCTTCCTCAGTCCAATTATTATAAACTTTATCAAAATGTTGGGGATCAAATTGTACAACACACCTGTGCGTCGATCTGAGGTCAACGGTCAAGTCGAGAGATTCCACTCGACGATCATAGAGATCTACCGATGTCTCAAGTCTGAGCACAAGGACCTACGCCTAAAAGAACTACTGAGCATAACGGTTGACAGGTACAATAATACGATACACTCGGTTACGAAGCGAAAACCAAGCGTTGTGTTCTTCGACAGAACTCAGAGATTTAACTATCAGAATTTAATCGATTTTCGCACCAAGGTCAACCGGGAATTGAAGCATGAGATTAAAAGAAAACAAAGAGAATCAAATCTGTATAGAAATAAGAAACGAACGCCACCAAAAATGTACAAAACAGGCGACATTATATATACGGCCTCCAAAGGCATTAAGGCTAAAAACAAACCACTCACAACATCGAGTGGCAGAAGATAATAAAAATAAAAAATAAGAAAAAAAATAAAAAAAAAATATATATAATATAACGAATACTTATAGAGTATAATTTTAATCATCATAATCCACTTTAACTTTATCTCATGTTTGTAATATTGAATTTATATTTTATATATATTATACCTCTTTACCAATTCTATAGAATTTTGTTTCAGCTAATGTAACTACATAGTTATTACTTACTTTATTAAGCTTCTTTAGACCACATACCAAATTGTGTGCATAACTCCAATATATATTGTTGCTATTCATAAAATTTACAATCCTATCCGCCAGACTGGTTTACCTAATCTGCCTAGCACCAACACAGGAGTTGCAGCTATTCGAGTATACAGCGCCATTGGTTTCCATCAAAGAGGGATAAGCCTGGATAATCAACGGAAACTTCAATCTCGTCCATGTCATTAACTTAGGCCAATTCGAGCGCCAACTGGAAGAGGTCACCGACTCCGTCGACAGAAACTTTAAGGACAAAGACAGGAGGCAGCTGATAAACTTTTACTTGACCCAAATAGGTGACCGCATCAATTTGCTGAAAGCAAAACCAATTAGGAAGCAGAGGTCCATTGAATGGATCGGCTCAGCACTTAAATGGATCGCAGGAAACCCGGACGCAGCAGACTGGAATAAAATTTTACAAAGCCAACAGGAGATAGTGGAGAACAACGATCACCAGTATAAAGTGAATGAAAAGGTTTTCATGGTAATCGGCGATATGACGAGAAAACTCAACTGAACTCAACTCAAAGTCGAACAAGACATTCTTCAACAAGTCATGCTCCTTAAGGGAGAAATCAACGAGATCATACGAGGTTGCCAGATGGCAAAGAGGGGGATCATCAACACAAATTTGCTTAACCACGACGAAATCAGAAAAATCGTAAATGAATTCGAGACGCTCCCATACAGGAATTAAATTGAAGCAATCGAATTTGGAGCTCCGTCAGTTTACGCGAACGACTCACTGCTGCTTTACGTATTGTCGATTCCCAAGGTGAGGAAAGAGGACTATAACTTGCTCCTACTAAGACCATCCATCATTAATGGCACGCAGGTTAACGTCGAGTTCGATAGGGTTTTAGTTAACCAAGAGGAAACGTATGGCATACTGCAAAAATGCCTCGCCATTAATAATTCTACGGTCTGCAGAGAGGAGTCACTTGAAAGAATTCCGGAGGATCACTGTGTGTCTAAATTACTTAAAGGAGGACAGGCAACATGCACCTACCGCACGAATAGGAATGAAGTTGTCGAGCTCATCCGCGAAGATACTATCTCTCTGACAAATTTTAATGGCCAGCTCTCTTCAAATAACTCAACCCAATCTCTGTTAGGAACCAATATCGTGCGACTAAGCAATGAAACGATCAGGCTGAAAAATTGGACATTCACGAGTTCAAGCTTTACTTTCCTACAGGCTCTACCACCCGTTATGGTGAATATCACCAATCAAGGACAACGCCTTGGTAATCTGACATGGAGGATGAAGTTGCCAACAATGCTGTTATCCTTACGTTATTGCTTTGCTTTGCATGTGTCATATGGCGGAAAGTAAGTGGAAAGCTCAGTCTCCCGACCATAGGGTTACCGCTGGAAGCCGCGGCTAGAAGTTAGGCAAAATGTTGATCACCAGCTGCTGACGTCACTGATCTACGGGACGTAGATTTTTGAGAAGGGAAGAGTTAACACGAGCGAATGTACGTCGGCCTTGGGAAACGTGATCCCATTGGACGATGCATAATATTCCGTTGTGCCCTGGGAACCAATGCTGACTAAGCATATGTGCAGTGCATTGGCTGGCAAAGTACATATCAGGTATAGACACGCGCTGGATGCACCGTTACACAATATGGCTTGGTCAGCGACTTGTCTGGAGGAATGGAAGGTGACAACGAGCAGTTGGGCGGATCATGTCTTAGCGGAATTAATCGGAAAAAGAATAAGATAAATTAAAATCAAGTAACCGCATTGAACATCGGAACATCAGCTTAACCAACTTTCGCAAAGGAACTCTAAGGTGGAAGAATTTTACGCTGAAAAATTGAAAACTTTTCGCAGGAAACCGTCAATGCTCTGGTGGAAACATACCGCAACCAAGCTTGAATGGTGACTTATCGAGGCTGCTCATAATTCAAAAGCCGAAAAACTTGCCGGAGTACGCGACGGCCGGCGGACGGGTGCTGAAGTTTCTTGTTCATACTGGGGCTAACAAGAACTTGATAAGTCCGTCGATCGCTCAAGGGGCCAAGCCTGTCCCCAAGCCCTTTCGAGTACATTCTGCAGCCGGTAAAATCAGCATTACCAGCATATGTAGAGGGTAGAAATGTCTTGTGGCTAAAACCCTCCATAATTATTCCGCTTAAGGAAAAAATATCCACGCAGGTCAATGTTGTGCTAGACGAACGTCTTCCACCTGACGCTCCATATCCCAAGAGCTATCCATATCCCACTAATATGAGGGAGGTTGTGAACAAAGAGATAAGTAAGTTCTTAGAGGCAGGCATCATCCATCTAAAAGTCCCTATAATTCCCCCATTTGGGTGGTGGATAAGAAGCCTAAACCATCAGGCGAAAAACAATATCGCATGGTTATAGACTCCAAACGGCTGAACCCTGTCACTATATCAGACTCCTATCCAATTCCTGATATAAATTCTACTCTGGCCAGTCTTGGCAAGGCCAAGTTCTTCACGACCATAGACCTTACCTCGGGATTCCACCAAATTCCGATGAAGACCTCGGATATATGCAAAACCGCCTTCTCAACTATGAATGGGAAGTGAATGAATTCTTGAGGTTACCCTTTGGTCTGAAGAACGGACCTGCAATATTCCAGAGAATGATTGACGATGTCCTAAAGCCCTACATAGGAAGGATCTGCTATGTCTATATAGACGACATTATCGTCTTTGGCGATAGTCAAGCAAGTCACCTTCAGAACTTAGATACCATCCTCGGTACGCTACTTAACGCAAAGCTGAGGGTTAACCTCGAAAAAACACAGTTTGCCCAAAACAGAAGTGGATTTCCTTTGTTACGTTATTACGGGCGAAGGTATAAAACCGGACACGATAAAGGTTGCCGCGATTCAAAGTCTCCTACCACCTGAAAATTTGAAGGACCTTAAGTCTTTTCTGGGCCTCACTTCCTATTATAGGAATTTTATCCGCGATAACGCCAAGGTTGCGAAACCTCTGACTAAGAGGTGAAAATGCGCAAATAAAGGCTAATCAATCCAGGCGGGTCCCGGTCGAGCTTAATGAAGAATCTCTCAAGGCTTTTAATGATCTTAATGTCATTGAAATTCTGGCCTTTCCTGACTTTACGTTACCTTTTAATCACATCACGGACACATCCAACTTCGCTCTAGGAGCAGTCCTGTCACAGGGTGAGTTGGGGAAAGACAGGCCAGTCGCTTATATTTCGCGAACTCTCAGTAAGACAGAGGAAAGTTATGCAAATAATGGCTCCGATACAGACGCGGTTAGTGAACAAAATTTTCCAACGGACACGGCCTCGGAGATATCTGGATCGACAGCTACTGCCGAAACGATGCACAGCGCGGAACAAGACAGTACCGATCTCATTCCGCATGTAGAGGCCCCACTCAATGTGTTCAGTAACCAGATTGTAATCAGGGTCGGAAGAGGTCTGGAGATCTACGAGGTACCCCATCCGGGATATGCGCGGCATTATGTCGCTGCAGAAAACCTAGATAGGGACGCGCTTGTAGATATCCTTGAAAAGAAGTTACGACCTAATGTCCTAAATAGAATTAAAATTCCTGAGTCGCACATCGCTCTGCTACAAAGCGTATACTTAGATAACTTTGCTGCATTCAAAATACGAATCACGCAACGAATAGTTGTTGCTTAGCCAATAAATACGACAGACATCCTAATTCCCCTGAGTTCCAACCCACACCGACACCATCATATCCATGTGAGAGACTACATATGGATATAAGGGAGATACAGAATGAGAAATTTATCACATGTATCGATAAATTCTCCAAATTTGGGAAAATATTTTATTTTAAAAACAAGTCCACTCTCTATATTAGAGATAAAGTGACCAAAATACTTCACTATTTTACGGTGCCAATGATTTTGGTGACAGATAACGAGAGAAGCTTCCTGAGTCCCATCATCCTAAACTTTATAAAAATGCTTGGCATTAAACTATATCCAACCCCTGTACACCGCAGTGAGGTGAGTGGCCAGGTCGAACGGTTTCATTCGCCTATTATCGAAATATATAGATGTTTGAAGTCAGAATATAAGGGCCTGCGAACAAAAGAGCTGTTGAATATAGCTGTGGATAGATATAACAACACTATCCACTCGGTCACTAAGAAAAAGCCTTCAGACATATTTTTCAATAGATGCCAAAGAATTAACTACCAAAACCTCACGAACTTCCGCATAAAGGTTAATAAGAGCCTAAGGGGGCAGATCGAGCAGAAACAGAAGGCGGATAATACCAGGTTTAATATTAAAAAAACAAAACCTAAAGCCTATCAGAAGGGTGAAGTGATTTATACCGCCAGTAGGGGCATTAAGGCTAAAAATAAAGCCCTATTCCGGAAAGAGGTTGTGGCCCGCGATAACAAAGTTACGGTCAGCACGTCCACGGGACGAAAGATCCATAAAGCCCACATTAAGAACTTTCAATAGATAAAGCACAATTAAAGCACTAAAAGCACCTGCACGAATAAGCACATTAATGCACATATTACGTAAATTTGTAGCATTCCATTATTAATGCACATACACAAATACGTATGTATATGAACTTTTCAAAAAAAAAAGGGAAGAGAGCCCTTACCGAATTGTTGTCAGAAATAACTACATCAAAATTGATTAGGATATAAATTCTTTTCATTGTTAGAAAATATAAGGCATGTAGAATTTTCTGTGATAAGGTCTATTAAAAAAATAATTGTAAAAGTAGCGAATCAATAGATATAAGTATAGGGCTTCTAGAATTTGTTTGCTGAAGAATAGTTTTCCAGTAACCATTACGAACATTTAAGAGAATATTTCACAGATACCTTTGTATTACTGCGGTGCAAGGCTTCCAAATTTTCGACTACAAAGGACCAATTGTTACCATTAAGGATGGAAGAGGCTTCATCGTCGACGGCAGTTTCAAACTGGTCCATGTCATCAACCTAGGTCAAATCGAGGAGCAGCTAAACACTTTAAAGAATGTAGCGATCAACAGCGTCAAGGAAAAAGGAAGAAGGAGGGAAGTCGCTCAAAAGGTCAACTGGGTCATCGAAAGAACCAATAATGGGATCAACGACACAATCACAGGCAAATTCGAGCAAGACGTGCTAAACGAGATTTTGGTCTTCAAAGAAGGGGTCGACGAAATAACTAGAGCATGCCAAATAGCGAAGAGTGGTGTAATCAACACAAACCTGCTAAACAAGGAAGAAATAGCTAAAATTATCAGCGAATTCGAGACGCTTCCTTATGGGAACGAGGTAGAGGCCATCGAACATGGGACACCTCCATATATACAAATGGCTCCATCCTACTGTACATCCTTTCGTTGCCGAAGGTTAAAAACGAAGACTTCAACATATTGCTCACAAGGCCATCAGTACGTGAGGGGAAGCAGATAGACCTACGATTCGGCAAAGTATTAATTAATCACAACGAGGCGTATGGTTGTATGCCCTACTATTGGTAATACGACGGTTTGCAAGGAATCAGTACTAGAGAAACTGGCAGAGGACGTCTGCATTGTCCGTCTGTTGAGAGGAGGACCCGCAGCGTGCAAATTCCGTTCAAATTACAATGAAACCGTGAACCCTCAAGCCCTTCCACCAGCACTGGCAAACGTGAGATCCAAGGGACACTTGATCGACCTGCAATACGTGCACTCCCTTAGCTTGGAAAATATACATCACCTCGGGAGCCTGAATGAGAAATTCAACCTTTCAACTATTACTGACATCGGACATTTTTCCATGATCATTCTTCTTGGCTGGAACATATGGCGCAAGACAAGGGGTAAACTTAACATTCCATCCCTCAACCTGCATTTGCAAGGAAACTCAACGGTAGGCACATCCGGCCACCATCAAGTACCCGCTTAGTAGTCTATCATTTAATTGGTCTACAGGGCGCAGACTTTCGAACGGTGGGGAGTTAACACCATCCAATCCGCACATGTGTTACACATACATGCGGACCATGCACAGGCCACATGATCCGCATCAGTACCTTGAACCCGACTTTCCCACCGATCGTCAACCGGCAGGCTCGATTTCAGCTGAGTCAACACACGCGCTTCAGTTTGTTCAGGTTTCCGTTGCATTTCGCTGACCGTGGGAAAATGCCGTCGCATGAGAGGCAACGTGTGGAAGTTTTGCATAGGTTGTTGTTGTTGTTGTTGCATGTTTTGCGTTTAAGTCTACAGCCAAGAAAAAATAATTCTCCTCCGAATGAAGCTGGAGGCTTCGAAAAAGTGTCTCGAGCACTCGAACTGGAATTATCGCACGTGTTGTTGTTGTTGTTGTTGTTGTTGTTGTTGTTGTTGTTGTTGTTGTTGTTGTTGTTGTTGTTGTTGTTGTTGTTGTTGTTGTTGTTGTTGTTGTTGTTGTTGTTGTTGTTGTTGTTGTTGTTGTTGTTGTTGTTGTTGTTGTTGTTGTTGTTGTTGTTGTTGTTGTTGTTGTTGTTGTTGTTGTTGTTGTTGTTGTTGTTGTTGTTGTTGTTGTTGTTGTTGTTGTTGTTGTTGTTGTTGTTGTTGTTGTTGTTGTTGTTGTTGTTGTTGTTGTTGTTGTTGTTGTTGTTGTTGTTGTTGTACACAGATAACAGATAACAGATAACAGATAGTCCCAAGCTTTATTAATCTTTTATCAAAAAAATATTAAGTGTGACTGGTAGTCCATTACAAAATCCTAAACGGAATTAACGGGGGCAGTTAACGCCATACTACAACAGTTAAAAGAAATTGACACCCGTGTTAAACGCTTCGAAGATAAGCAAAAACCTGAGGCGGTAATTAACGACGGAAGTAGCCATGCGTGCGAACTCCGCGGCCCATCCAGTGAGGCAGAATTGCAAGACATATGCCGCCTCCCTGATTGCGTCAAAGAGTTGCAGGTTTTCGATGGAAACCCGACACAGTACATATCTTGGGTGCATATTGTGAAGGAAATCCTCAAGGAATTTTCGATCGTTAGGGACAAACCCTTATACCGTGCAATTCTCCAGCACATACGACAAAAGGTGCTGGGCAGTGCAGATGCTGCCCTCATCTCTTATAATATTTTTGATAATGACTGGTGTTCCAGTAAGCAGTGTCTCTCACTGCACTATGCCGATAAAAGAGACATGCGAACGCTGGAACATCAGCTTAACTAACTTTCGCAAAGGAACTCTAAGGTGGACGAATTTTACGCTGAAAAATTGAAAACTTTTCGCAGGAAACCGTCAATGCTCTGGCGGAAACATACCGCAACCGAGCTTGAATGGTGACCTACCGAGGATGCTCATAATTCAAAAGCCGAAAAACTTGCCGGAGTACGCGACAGCCGGCGGACGAGTGCTGAAGTTTCTTGTTGATACTGGGGCTAACAAGAACTTCATAAGTCCGTCGATCGCTCAAGGGGCCAAGCCTGTCCCCAAGCCCTTTCCAGTACATTCTGCAGCCGGTAAAATCAGCATTACCAAATATGTAGAGGGGAGTTTTTTCAAAAATTCAGGCAGCGATACCGTTCTTACATTCTATGTCCTGCCGGGGTTAATGTCCTTTGATGGAATCTTCGGAGACGACACCCTAAAAGAACTCTAGGCAGTCATCGATAGGAAGACAAATGTCTTGCGGCTAAAACCCTAAATAATTATTCCGCTTAAGGAAAAAATATCCACGCAGGTCAATGTTGTGCTAGAAGAACGTCGTCCACCTGACGTTCCATATCCCAAGAGCTATCCATATCCCGCTAACATGAGGGAGGTTGTGAACAAAGAGTTAAGTAAGTTTTTAGAGGCAGGCATCATCCGCCATCTAAAAGTCCCTATAATTCCCCCATTTGGGTGGTGGATAAGAAGCCTAAACCATATCGCATGGTTATAGACTCCAAACGACTGAACCGTATCACTATATCAGACTCCTATCCAATTCCTGATATAAATTCTACTCTGGCCAGTCTTGGCAAGGCCAAGTTCTTCACGACCATAGACCTTACCTCGGGATTCCACCAAATTCCGATGAAGACCTCGGATATATGCAAAACCGCCTTCTCAACTATGAATGGGAAGTATGAATTCTTGAGGTTACCCTTTGGTCTGAAGAACGGACCTGCAATATTCCAGAGAATGATTGACAATGTCCTAAAGCCCTACATAGGAAGGATCTGCTATGTCTATATAGACGACATTATCGTCTTTGGCGATAGTCAAGCAAGTCACCTTCAGAACTTAGATACCATCCTCGGTACGCTACTTAACGCAAAGCTGAGGGTTAACCTCGAAAAAACACAGTTTGCCCAAACAGAAGTGGATTTCCTTTGTTACGTTATTACGGGCGAAGGTATAAAACCGGACACGATAAAGGTTGCCGCGATTCAAAGTCTCCTACCACCTGAAAATTTGAAGGACCTTAAGTCTTTTCTGGGCCTCACTTCCTATTATAGGAATTTTATCCGCGATAACGCCAAGGTTGCGAAACCTCTGACTAAGAGGTAAAAATCCTCAAATAAAGGCTAATCAATCCAGGCGGGTCCCGGTCGAGCTTAATGATGAATCTCTCAAGGCTTTTAATGATCTTAATGTCATTTGAAATTCTGGCCTTTCCTGACTTTACGTTACCTTTTAGTCACATCACGGACACATCCAACTTCGCTCTAGGAACAGTCCTGTCACAGGGTGAGTTTGGGAAAGACAGGCCAGTCGCTTATATTTCGCGAACTCTCAGTAAGACAGAGATTATGCAAATAATGGCTCCGATACAGACGCGGTTAGTGAACACAATTTTCCAACGGACACGGCCTCGGAGATATCTGGATCGACAACTACTGCCGAAACGATTCACATTGCGGAACAAGACAGTACCGATCTCATTCCGCATGTAGAGGCCCCACTCAATGTGTTCAGTAACAAGATTGTAATCAGGGTCGGAAGAGGTCTGGAGATCTACGAGGTACCCCATCCGGGATATGCGCGCCATTATGTCGCTGCAGAAAACCTAGATAGGGACGCGCTTGTAGATATCCTTGAAAAGAAGTTACGACCTAATGTCCTAAATAGAATTCAAATTCCTGAGTCGCACATCGCTCTGCTACAAAGCGTATACTTAGATAACTTTGCTGCATTCAAAATACGAATCACGCAACGAATAGTTGTTGTTTAGCCAATAAATACGACAGACATCCTAATTCCCCTGAGTTCCAACCCACACCGACACCATCATATCCATGTGAGAGACTACATATGGATATAAGGGAGATACAGAATGAGAAATTTATCCCATGTATCGATAAATTCTCCAAATTTGGGAAAATATTTTATTTTAAAAACAAGTCCACTCTCCATATTAGAGATAAAGTGACCAAAATACTTCACTATTTTACGGTGCCAATGATTTTGGTGACAGATAACGAGAGAAGCTTTCTGAGTCCTATCATCCTAAACTTTATAAAAATGCTTGGCATTAAACTATATCCAACCCCTGTACACCGCAGTGAGGTGAGTGGGCAGGTCGAACGGTTTCATTCGCCTATTATCGAAATATATAGATGTTTGAAGTCAGAATATAAGGGCCTGCGAACAAAGGAGCTGTTGAATATAGCTGTGGATAGATATAACAACACTATCCACTCGGTCACTAAGAAAAAGCCTTCAGACATATTTTTCAATAGATGCCAAAGAATTAACTACAAAAACCTCACGAACTTCCGCATAAAGGTTAATAACAGCCTAAGGGGGCAGATCGAGCAGAAACAGAAGGCGGATAATACCAGGTTTAATATTAAAAAAACAAAACATAAAGCCTATCAGAAGGGTGAAGTGATTTATACCACCTGTAGGGGCATTAAGGCAAAAAATAAAGCCCTATTCCGGAAAGAGGTTGTGGCCCGTGATAACAAAGTTACGGTCAGCACGTCCACGGGACGAAAGTTCCATAAAGCCCACATTAAGAACTTTCAATAGATAAAGCACAATTAAAGCACTAAAAGCACCTGCACGAATAAGCACATTAATGCACATATTACGTAAACTTGTAGCATTCCATTATTAATGCACATACACAAATACGTATGTATATGAGCATTTCAAAAAAAAGGGGAAGGGAGCCCTAACCGAATTGTTGTCAGAATTAACTACATCAAAATTGATTAGGATATAAATTCTTCTCATTGTTAAAAAATATTAAGCATGTAGAATTTTCTGTAATCAGGTCTATTAAAGGAACAATTGTAAAAGTTTCGAATCAATAGATATAAGTATAGGGCTTCTAGAATTTGTTTGTTGAAGAATAGTTTTCCAGTAACCATTACGAACATTTAAGAGAATATTTCACAGATACCTTTGTATTACTGCGGTGCAAGGCTTCCAAATTTTCGATTACAAAGGACCAATCGTTACCATTAAGGATGGAAGAGGCTTCATCGTCGAACGCAGTTTCAAACTGGTCCATGTTATCAACCTAGGTCAAATCGAGGAGCAGCTAAACACTTTAACGAATGTAGCGACCAACAGCGTCAAGGAAAAATGAAGAAGGAGGGAAGTCGCTCAAATGGTCAACTAGATCATCGAAAGAACCAACAATGGGATCAACGACACACTCACAGGCAAATTCGAGCAAGACGTGCTAAACGAGATTTTGGTCTTCAAAGAAGGGGTCGACGAAATAATTAGAGCATGCCAAATGGCGAAGAGTGGTGTAATCAACACAAACCTGCTAAACAAGGAAGAAATAGCTAAAATTATCAGGAATTCGAGACGCTTCCTTATGGGAACGAGGTAGAGGCCATCGAACATGGGACACCCTCTATATATACAAATGGCTCCATCCTACTGTACATCCTTTCGATGCCGAAGGTTAAAAACGGAGACTTCAATATATTGCTCACGAGGCCATCAGTACGTGAGGGGAAGCAGATAGACATACGATTCGGCAAAGTATTAATTAATCACAACGAGGCGTATGGGGTAGTCGGCGAATGCCCTACTATTGGTAATACGACGGTTTGCAAGGAATCAGTACTAGAAAAACTGGCAGAGGACATCTGCATTGTCCGTCTGTTGAGAGGAGCACCCGCAGCGTGCAAATTCCGTTCAAATTACAATGAGACCGTGGAGCTCATCAAAGAGGGTACGATATTTTTAAGCAATTTCAAGGCACAACTTAGGTACCGCAACGACTCGAGCCACCTGGAAGGAACATACATCATTCAGTTGAGCAACGAGACGATTCAGTTGGGAAACAGATCATTCTCCAGCCTTATTTCTCCAGCCCTTCCACCAGCACTGGCAAACGTGACATCCAAGGGACACTTGATCCACCTGCAATACGTGCACTCCCTTAGCTTGGAAAATATACATCACCTCGGGAGCCTGAATGAGAAATTTAACCTTTCAACTATTACTGACATCGGACTTTTTTCCATGATCATTCTTCTTGTCTGGAACATATGGCGCAAGACAAGGGGTAAACTTAAAATTCCATCCCTCAACCTGCATTTGCAAGGAAACTCAACGGTAGGCACATCCGGCCACCATCAAGTACCCGCTTAGTAATCTATCATTTAATTGTTCTACAGGGCGCAGACTTTCGAACGGGGAGGAGTTAACACCATCCAATCTGCACATGTGTTATACATACATGCGGACCATGCACATCCGCATCAGTACCTTGAACCCGACTTTCCCACCGATCGTCAACCGGCCGGCTCGATTTTAGCTGAGTCAACACACGCGCTTCAGTTTGTTCAGGTGAGCTTCCGCTGCATTTCGCTGACCGTGGGAAAATGCCGTCGCATGGGAGGCAACGTGTGGAAGTTTTGCATAGGTTGTTGTTGTTGTTGAATGTTTTGCGTTTAAGTCTACAGCCAAGAAAAAATAATTCTCCTCCGAATGAAGCTGGAGGCTTCGAAAAAATGTCTCGAGCACTCGAGCTGGAATTATCGCACGCCAGACCTACCAAGCAGCTCCGAATGTTGTTGTTGTTGTAGTTGTAGTTATCTCGATTGAGTCATCACCCAACCTACAAAAATGCTAACGGTGCACACGCGCATCCGCTTCACACCTGGAACTCATTCCCACCGGGAAACCCGATCTGAGGCGCATGATGTACGGTGGATCTGCATGGAAACTGCAGATCAGCATTTTATATAGCTTTAAGAAAATTGTAATATGAATAATTTTAATTGAATTGTGTCAGTCTTAATTTGGCGGCCACCAAGAATAATTGTGAATTTGAAAGAAAGAATCTTGCGTTTGATATCAAAGAACCAGTGGGATGTTCTTATTTAAATTTGTTTGTACATTAAGGACAAGAAATCCTTTACTGGCGCCCGAGCAGGGACCTCCCAGTTTTCGCGAAATAAAATAAGTGATAAAATAGAAGTGAATCCTCATCTAAGCATATTCGCGGAATAAATAAAAGTTACGCAAGAAAGATTTGTTGCACCGAAAAATTAATTAGTAGTGTACACTTGCAAAAGGAAATCAGTGCAAATAAGAGATAATTATTCAGAAGTAAAAGTGCGTTATCAAGAAAACGAACAAAGCAAGAAACGAATTTCCAAGAGCAAAGAAACAGTGATACTTTATGAAGATAACCGAAATAAAGATAAGAGAAAAAGTGCGTTATAAAGTAAGAAACGAATTTCCAAGAGTTAGTGCGAAGAAACGTGATACCTTATTGGAAGAAGAAAAACGAAATAAAAATAAGAGAAAAAAGTGCATTACCAAGAAAACGAATGAACCAAGAAGCAAATTTCCAAGAGTTAGTGCAAGGAAAAGGAAAAATTCCCACCCAGAAGAATTGAGGACTGAAGAATCGGAAGAGCAGCAGCAGCAGACCACTCCAAGGAACCTTAATATGAGCTGGCTGTTACTGAACAAAAAATTCCATCAAATATAATATAGAATACTAGACAAGAATTACAAGTCCAAGGTAAAACAAAAAGAATAAAAGTTAGGAAGAGAAGAAAAAAATCTTACAAATAGATAAAGAGTAATTTTGTATAAACCATAACCTTTTCGGTACCACTTTTTAATAGATATGGAGGAAATTAAGGATTCTGTAACAATGTTAACGGGGACGGTAAGCAACTCCTTACTTCGGCAGAAGTATTAGCTTTTCCTGACTTTGAAAGACACTTTAATATGACAACAGAGGCTTCAGACTATGCCATTGGTGCTGTGATGTCCCAAGGCGAGCCTGGTAAAGATAAGCCAATTTCATTTATCTCCCGTTCCTTAAACAGAACGGAAGAGGGCTACGCGACGAACGAGAAAGAACTTCGTGCCATAGTTTGGGCACTTGACAATCTTAGGAACTATCTATATGGTGCCAAAAAGATCAGAATATTCACTGATAACCAACCATTGACTTTCGCACTCAGTAATAGAAATTACAATGCGAAACTTAAGCGTTGGAAGTCACGTATAGAAGAGTACAACTACGAGTTGTTTTACACTCCTGGTAAATCAAACTTTGTGGCCGATGCTCTCTCCCGACTCCGAACGGAGGTCAATCACCTTTCAGGTGCAAATTCCTCTTCCTCGCGAACAGACACAGCAAGCATACCTTCGAAGACTGCTGAAGAGGGACGAAGCATAAGGACAGACGAAGTAGAAACGGGCACTGCCGAGGAAGGACTGCGAGAACTTTCTCTGACTGATAGCGAGGATTCCAGCACTATGCATAGTGCCGAGCAAGATAGTTCTGATTTAATACCTCATGTAGAGGCTCCGATTAATGTTTTCCGTAGCCAGCTAATCTTCAAGATTGGCATCGACCTTTGCTCCTACGAGGAGCCACACCCCGATTACCATCGCCACTACATCTCACCAAGGCAGTTAGACAGGTATGAACTCACTGAGTCTTTAAAATAAAATCTTAATCCGAATGTGATAAATGGATTAAATTCCCGAAGAATTCCTTGGAGTGCTCCAAAACGTATATCTTGAAAGTTTCGGAAAATATAAAATTAGGGTGACACAGAGGATAGTGGAAGATGTCGCCAACGCAGAGCGGAAATTAGAAAAACAGCACCGAAGGGCTCACCGCGCTCCTAGGGAGAACAAAGAACAGATCCTAGAACAATTCTACTTCCCACAAATGATGTCTAGTATAAGGAAATATGTTGCTTCCTGTGAAGTTTGTAACATTAATAAATACGACAGACATCCCATAAGCCCTGAATTGCAAGCTACACCTATTCCCAGTTATCCATGCGAAGTAATACACATGGATATTATGGAGATTCAGAATGAAAAGTTCCTTACCGTTGTGGATAAGTTCTCGAAGTTCTCAAAATTCTTCCACATCAAAGACAGGTCAGCCATCTACATGAGATCAAAAATAATCAACATATTGCATTATTTTACTGTTCCTCTAACCTTAGTCACAGACAATGAAAGGGGTTTTCTCAGCCCAATCGTTCTAAACCTGATTAGGAATTTAGGAGTCAAATTGTACCTTACCCCATCCCACAGAAGTGAGGCTAATGGCCAAATAGAGAGGGTTCACTCTACAATTTTGGAAATATATAGGTGCCTTAGAGCAGAACATTCAGACCTAAAAGTCCAGGAACTCGTCTACGTGGCTGTTGATCGGTACAACAACACCGTACATTCTGTGACCAATAGAAAACCCTCCGACGTATTCTTTAATGTGTCACAAAGAGTTAATTATCAAAATCTTTTAAATATTCGCTCAAAGATCAACAAAGACCTCAGGGGATTAATAAAAAGAAATATGGAAGCTAGGAACAAGAGACAAAATCTAAAAAGAGTGGTCCCGAGAAGATATTATTCAGGCGATGTAGTATATATTGCTATTAAAGCATACAAAGTAAGAACAAACCTTTATATAGAAGGGTAATCGTTGCCAAAAATAATCGGGTAACGATATTAACAGTGAGCGGTAAAAAAATTCAAAAGGCTCACTTAAAAAACATAAAGTGACTTATAGCATGCTCAAATTATAACAGAAAAAAAAGAAAAATTGTATTTAAATAAAATTTGTTCCCTTCTCTTTTCAAATACAAAAAAAAAACCAATGATTACTGAAACCAAATACAGAATTAAATTGACTAAAGGACTATATTATCCTACCATAATACGCCTTGAAGAGTAGCTCTCACGAAACAAGGGGCCGGTTCACTTAAATAATTATTTAACCATAATTGCGGTGGTGTTGATCTTCGTACCCTAGTAGGTTGTTTGAAATTTTTAACCTTACACCAAATCGGACAAATACGAACCTTCCAATCCGGAGTGACTACCCCAAAAATTTAATGGAGAGCTACCTCATCGGGCTTCTAACAAAAAAAATCTTATTTCCAAAGAGTCTATTGAATTAACAATACAAAAGATGGAAAAATCAGAAGAATATTACAATTACAACAATTTAAATCAGCTGAAAAATCGAATATGGGACAAAGATACAATTTTAATGTTCATCTTAATAAAAAAGAAAAATGAAGAAAAAAAAACACACCTACATTAGATCTAAGAATTAAAAATCAAATATATTTGTCAGTACTTAGAACCTACAACTATGTCATAATGACGTAGCTTAGATATTAAGATTTAATTGTTAGTTTCATGTTTAATAAATCTTGATTATATTGCAGATTAGTAGTTCTTTTCACTCCCATGCATATCTTCGCCCACGAATCCCCGATTGCAGCGATTAACGCTTGGGTGGCTAACGGGTTTTTTAAATTGATACACATTATGGACTCAACAAAATATGACATACTTATAAAAGACACTGAGCGACTTATGCTGTAAAATATTAAGGACAAAGAAGCACGCCCCATTTTGGGGTATCATTTAGATCAAATCAAGGATCGCCTTAACAAACTCAGGGACGCAAGGTCAAGGAAAGTTAGGTCAATAAATTGGATAGGAGCAGCCCAGAAATGGGTAGGTGGATCTCCTGACGCAACTGACTGGGACAGACTTTTAGAGAAACAAACGGACATCATACAGAACAACAACCAACAATACGCAATTAACGAAAAACTATTTGACACGACTCGTGAGATTACACAAAAAATTAACAAAATAATTGAAGGCTATAGTAATGCTGTAGCAAAAGGGTTGACGAACCATTTTATACACGACTTACTGGACAAAGCAATTATTCTAAAAGCTGTTAATGAAATAGTAAGAGCTTGCCAAATGGCTAAGAATGGCATTGTGAACAGCAATCTTTTAGACTCAGAAGAGATCAATACTATTGTAGACGAACTGGAAACATTGACTTATCAAAACGTTGTAGAAGCTATCGAATACGCCAGACCTTCAGTATACTGCAACGGAACACTTATGCTATACGTCCTGTCCATACCCAAAAGGAACCCAAAGGTCCGTTACTGCCCGTGCGGCGATAAAAAACGGTAGACAAATTGACTTAGACTGCTCACGACTCACTATTAGCCATGACACGACGTACGGACTTAACGGGAAATATCTTAATAGAGGTAACACAAACGTGTGCGAGGAGGACGTTCTCGACGAACTACCGGAAGACTCTTGCTTACCCAAGGGAGGTAACGCAATTTGCGATTACAGGACAACGAATGCAGAAATAGTCGAACTAATCGGAGAAAACACAATTTTCCTGACAAACTTCAATTGGACAATTTTAAATAAAAATTCATCTATTCCTTTAGTAGGTACCTACCTGATACAGCTGGACAACGACACAGTCCACATAAACGAGAAGACTTACCACAGCAAGGTGGCTTTCAGTCCACAGGCACTTTCTCCGGTCCTGGCTAATGTAACAAGCAACAGGGTTAAACCTAACTTGGAATACGTGCATGGCCTTAGCACGAGGAACATCAAGCTCATTAACGCATTAAATAGAAACCTTAACTCTTCTATTATTACAGAAATTTTAATTATTATAGCTGTCATTACCACCATCACCATATTCTGGAGAAAAATCGATATCCCAGATCCCGGAAAGATCAATATCCCAGAGCTCCGCCTATCCTATCGTCAAAGACCAATTCCACGTCCTTTGCCACGACAACCCGAAGGAAATCAGAGTTCATCACCTGGAAGTCATTCCCACCGGGAAACCCGATCCGAGGCGCATGATGTACGGTGGATCTGGAAAATTGTAATATGAATAATTTTAATTGAATTGTGTCAATCTTAATTTGGCGGTCACCAAGAATAAATGTGAATTTGAATGAAAGAATCTTGCGTTTGATATCAAAGAACCAGTGGGAGGTTGTTGTTGTTGTTGTTGTTGTTGTTGTTGTTGTTGTTGTTGTTGTTGTTGTTGTTGTTGTTGTTGTTGTTGTTGTAGTTAACACGATCGGTTGCTCACCTGCCGATAAAAAAGTGCAGTCGCCGCAGTTCATTCATACACGCGCATCCGTTATGCGCCCGACAAACAATTGGATCAGCTTACATGCTCCAGGTGCGAGTGATTGACATTGGGCCTGCCTGGGAACCAAGGCCAAGCGACGTTAGGTGTTAGGGTTAGAGAAATATGGTAGGCAGTTCAAGTTGGCGAGTAACGGAATAAAGACTACATATTATAACGTATCTAAGGAATTGAGTTTTATTTCAATCAAACCAAGTGGTGCACGAATTATTAATTCGTGCTGGTTTAATTTTTTTCTCACATCAAGGACGAAGATCCTTTACTGGCGCCCGAGCAGGGACCTGACATGTAAAGTCAGGATCAAACCTAAAAGCTAAAATACTGTGCAACCAATAAACAGATGTGAAAGTGAAATTAAAGTCAGAGGACTGTAAGAAAATACGAAAGTAAAAGCTAAAATACTGTGCAATCAATGAACAGATGTGAAGGTGAAGTTTAAAATCAGAGAACTATAAGAAATCTGCGACCCAAAAAAACCTGAGTGAAAAAGGAAAACCCCATTAAAAGTGTGTGGAAGAATAGACAAAAAGTGCAAATTATCATACGAATAGATAAAATTTGAAGAGGAATCTCAAGAACATACAATTCAACAAGGGAACAACGGTGAAGGAAGACAACAGCAGAATTTACAGTAGTAAAACCAGGAATTACTAAAATGGCACCAACCTTCATGGGATTGTAGTAAGATTTAGCTTAAGAAATATATAAATGAAAATTTAAAAATTGTGAAACTACCCACTGCCTATGCAGTTATCCTAACTACTTATTTACTGGGAAAAACCAGATTATAATGACATTTATGCCTAGGGGCCAACTCTCGCGAAAAAAGGGGCCGGTTCACTGAGAATTTATCAAAATCATCCGTGTGAAGACACTCGTACCTTAGTAGGTTGCTGCAAAAATAACTGCATTAACAACTAAAACGGATGTATACGAGCCTTCCGTTAGGACAGTGGCTACCCCGAAAGTTTAATGAGAGCGCTTAGCAGGCATCTAGGGAAATAATTGATAAATAATTGAATCGAATTAAATTCGAAAATTTCAAGGAAAAAAAAACGAAAAATATAAAAATATAATATACAAAAATTAATGTTTAACATATCCAAGAAGATTTGGAGAATTCTACAGAAAAATTAAGCACAAATTAAATTTTGCCATTAGTTGATCATCCATTTGATCATATTTAAAAACGAAAATAATTAATTTTACCTGCCCACCCTCGAATACTATCCGGCACTCTTAAAATGGATGAGCTTAAAAGTTCGGTTACTCAACTCACGGGTGCGGTCAACTCCGTCCTCGAGCAGCTTAGAGGACTGGAGAACCGGATAGGTAGGATGGAGCAATCCAGCTCACGAGAAGCTATCAATTCCGTGAACAACCAGCTAGTTACAATTTCGGATAGGATCCTAGCCCTGGAACAATTAGGTTTGGCAGGAATTCCCGCCCCACAGGCGGAACAGGTAGAACCACTAAAAGGGCCGACTTGTGAACAAGACTTGAAAGACATTTCAAAACTTCCGGATTCCGTCAAAGAACTTCAAACTTTCGATGGAAATCCCGTGCATTACGTGTCCTGGGTTCACAGCGTCGAGACCGTGTTAAAGGACTACGAAATAGTTCGCAGTAAACCCATCTACAGGGCAATACTACAACACATTCGTCAGAAAGTGAGAGGCAAGGCGGACTCTGCCTTGGTCTCTTACAATGTATTTGACAATGATTGGGTGGAGATGAAGAGAGTTCTCTCACTCCACTACGCTGATAAGAGGGACATACGAACCCTGGAGCATCAACTCAACCAGTTAACACAAGGTAGCTCAAGGGTTGATGACTTCTACGCAACGGTGAACCATCAATTTTCTCTGATTATCAGTAAAATCAGAGCCGAGGTATACTCGACTGAAACCATGAACGCTTTGGTGGAAACCTACAGAAATCGAGCACTAGATGTGTTCATTCGAGGGCTTAGTGGGGACCTCTCAAGGCTGTTGATCATCCAAAGGCCGAGAACCCTACCCGAAGCATATTCAGCTTGTCTGGAGATGCAAAACCTAAATTTTAGAAGCAACTCGTTGCATATTAAGGCACCTAATACGATATCTTCTCCTGTCAACCACAACTTCAGAGATGATGTAGGACCCTCTAGAAACTTCGATAGACCACCCATTGCCAGGAATAACTTTGGCCAGGGACCATATCCGCGTTGGAACTCAGGGTTTCAACGGCGATATTCGCCCCAGAGGCCAACGGCTCCGAAGCCGCCGATTAAAATGGAGGTGGACAGTTCCTGTCAAACAAAAAACGTGAACTATATGAATCGGCCCAACAACAGGTTCAAGCGGGAACCAAGGTCCGATAACTATAACCCGCGCAAGCAGCAGCGGCTATACCATCTTGAGCCGGTCAGCTCCGAGGCATCAAGGGAGGCTGAATCCGTCGATCTCCCTCACGAGGAAACGACACAGGAAAATTTTATGGCAGGAGCCTCGTTTCCAGCGTACCATACCTAGAGTATGTAACGCGGGACGGGGCCGTCCTGAAATTTTTTAGTGGATACAGGAGCTAATAAAAATTTCATTAGGTCAAATTTGGTTCCACATCCTGACCCCGTCCAACAACCATTTTTTGTGAGCAGTCCCGGTGGGAAGACTCACATTAATAACAAAACAAGTGGAAAATTCTTCTATGATCTGGGTTGCGACCTGGATGTCACATTTTTTGTTCTCCCGAGCCTTACAGCCTTTGACGGTATAATTGGCGATGACACGTTAAAGCAATTGAAAGCGGTCATCGATAGGGAGAAAAACCAACTCACAATTGCATCAAACAAAGTCATAAACCTAAAAAATCGAGCTTCCACCTCGGTTAATTTTCTATTACCCTTGAGCGACAATATTTCAGCGTTTGCAAAGTCTAGATTGGAGACCATTTGTAATAAATTTAAGGGCCTTTTTGGTCCTGTGGGTAACGAAATGGTAAAAACGACCGTAAGAGCGGCAATCCGCACGAACACGGATGAACCAATCTACGCGAAAATCTACCCCTATCCAGCTTGTATGAGGGACGAAGTCGAGCGACAGGTTAGGGAACTTCTGTCGGAAAATATCATCCGTCCATCGAGTAGCCCATATAATTCACCAATATGGGTTGTTCCTAAAAAGCCGAAACCCAATGGCGAAAAGCAGTATCGAATGGTGATTGATTACAAGCGCTTGAACGCTGTAACAATCCCGGATACATACCCCATTCCGGACATCAATAGTACGCTTGCCAGTCTTGGCGATGCAAAAGTCTTCACGACACTTGACCTGACTTCGGGGTTTCATCAAATCTTGATGAATGACAAAGATATCCCAAAAACAGCCTTCTCGACGATGAATGGGAAGTACGAATATCTTAGACTTCCATTCGGTCTCAAAAACGCTCCCGCGATCTTTCAAAGGATGATCGACGATGTGCTCAAAGAGTTAATCGGCAAGATCTGTTATGTTTATATCGATGATATAATCATATTCAGCAAATCTGAGGAAGACCATTTGAGGGACATTGAGACAGTTTTCTCCAAATTAAATGAAGCCGGATTAAAAGTTAATCTGGAGAAAACCCATTTCTTGACCACTAGTGTGGAATTCCTCGGGTATCTGGTTACCCCGGAAGGCATCCTCCCAGACAGGAAGAAGGTTAAGGCCATCGAAGGCATTCTTCCTCCAAAGAACTTAAAGGAACTAAAGAGCTTCCTCGGGTTGACCTCCTATTACAGAAAATTCATCAAGGATTATGCTAAAATCGCTAAGCCCCTTACCAATATAACACGTGGAACTCTTTCGAATGTTAGGGCCAACCAATCTAGAAACGTACCAGTTTCCCTCGACGACGATGCCATGAGGGCATTTGAAACTCTAAAGGAGTTACTTACCTCTGCGGATGTCCTGGCCTTTCCCGACTTTGATAAAGGGTTTAACTTGACAACGGACGCCTCCGACTATGCCATCGGTGCCGTACTATCTCAGGGTGAGCATGGTAAGGAACGGCCTGTGGCATACATCTCCCGCTCTTTAAACAGAACAGAAGAGAATTACGCGACTAATGAAAAAGAGATGCTCGCCATAGTCTGGGCTCTTGATAATTTGCGAAATTATCTGTATGGAGCCAGAAAAATCAAAATCTTCACCGACCATCAGCCTTTAACATTTGCCTTGAGCAATAGGAACCACAACGCTAAGCTTAAGCGTTGGAAGGCAAGGATTGAAGAGTACAACTACGAGTTGATTTACACTCCCGGTAAATCAAACTTTGTGGCTGATGCTCTTTCACGACTAGAGACAGAAGTAAACCATTTATCTGACACCAGTACCGAAACTGCTAGCGAGGCAAAATCCAACTCACCTTCGGATGAGGTCACGGAGACTGCAAGTGGGGGCTCCCGGACGGGTACGGCTGAAGAAGGCCATTGTGAACTCTCTGGTAGCGACACAGAATCCTGCACTGCACATAGTGCCGACCAGGACAACTCAGACCTCATACCACACGTAGAGGCCCCAATCAATGTCTTCAGAAATCAATTGATTTTTAAGGTTGGTATCGATCTACGTTCATACGAGGAGCCGCACCCCGGCTACCATCGTCACTATATTTCTACAAGCAAGATATGTCGGGAAAATCTTGTGGAAGTGTTGAGGGAAAAACTTAACCCAAGGGTAGTAAACGGTATTAAGATACCGGAAAGGTACCTTGGCCTGTTACAAGACGTTTATCTAGAGAATTTCAGCAACTACAGGATACGAGTCACCCAGAGAATTGTCGAGGACGTTGCCAATCAAGATCGCAGACTTACAATAATAGAAAGAGAACATAGGAGAGCTCATCGCGCTCCTAGAGAAAACAGGGAACAAATCCTGGAAAAATTTTATTTCCCGCAGATGATGTCTCAGGTCAGAAAGTTCGCCGCTTTATGCGAGGTCTGCAGTTTAAACAAATACGACCGACACCCCCTGACCCCTGAACTCCAATCGACACCCTTCCCCAAATATCCATGTGAGATTCTCCACATGGATATCATGGAAATTCAAAATAAGAAATTCCTGACTGTTATCGACAAATTCTCCAAATTTTCAAAGTTCTTTCATATTAAGGAAAAATCATCTATCTACATTAGATCCAAGTTGATCAAAATCTTACACTACTTCACGGCGCCCCAAATCCTCGTCACGGATAATGAAAGAGGGTTCCTTAGCCCGATAATGTTGAACTTTATTAAAACCCTAGGTGTCAAGCTCTACCTGACCCCCTCCTACCGAAGCGAGGTGAATGGGCAAATAGAAAGGGTCCATTCCACAATATTAGAAATCTACCGGTGTCTCAGGGCTGAAAACCCGGACCTTAAGGTTAAAGAGCTTGTCGACATAGCTGTAGATCGCTACAATAACTCCATACATTCTGTGACTAAACGAAAACCTACTGACGTCTTCTTCAATAGATCCCAGAGGGTGAACTACCAAAATCTTTTAAACATTCGGTCCAAAATCAACAAAGACCTGAGGGGGATCATCAGAAGAAACATCGAAGCTAGGAATGTTAGGTTAAATAGGAGAAGGCATGCGCCTAGGAAGTACTACGAGGGTGAGGTAGTGTATGCGGCCGTGAAAGGCATTAAGGGAAAAAATAAACCACTATACCGAAAAGAAATTGTCGCAAAGGACAATCGTGTTACTATAATGACAACTAGTGGCAAGAGAATTCACAAAACTCACCTTAAAAATATTAACAAAATATAAAAAAAAAAAAAAAAAAAAAAAAAAAAAAAAGAAACAAATAAAAAAGAAGAAGGGAAAGGGAAACGAATAAAAAACCTATTCAAGGTGAAAACCAGAATTCACAAAACTTACCTTAAAAATATTAACAAAAGATAAAAAAAAAAGAAAAAAATAAAAAAAGAAGAAGGGAAAGGGAAACGAATAAAAAACCTATTCAAAGTAAAAACCTCTGGTTAAGATAAGAAATTTATTTTTAAGCTACTATTTAAGTTCAACCCTGTATTTAAGGTAATTAATAAAGTAATGAAATTAATGAAAGTTATATTGCAGTCTAGCTTTCTTGGTCCCCGTGCAGGCCCTGCACATTTTCGAATACAAATCACCAATCGTGACTATTAAAGAAGGCAACGCTTGGGTAATAAATGGTTATTTTAAGCTAATCCACATCATTGACCTAAAGAAATATAACGCGCTCCTCGAACAAACCGAGCAATTGGCGGTGAAGCATGTAGCAGATCAGGAAATGCGACTGGTTTTAACTTACCATCTAAACCAGGTAAAGGACCGATTAAAAGAACTAGGCGAACCAAAATCGAGACAGCCTCGATCTATTGACTGGATAGGTAGTGCCTGGAAATGGCTGGCAGGTTCCCCCGATGCAACTGACTGGGACAAACTCTTACAAACGCAAGCAGACATAATAGACAACAATAACGACCAATACAAAATTAACGAACAACTTTTTGAGGCGACGCATGAAGTTATGGACAAGATTAACAGAATAATTGATGGCTATAACAACGCCGTAGAAGAGGGGGAAGCGGAAAGACTAAGACACGACTTACTTAACAAAGTACTTATACTGAAAGAAGGGGTAAACGAGGTAATTAGGGCCTGTCAAATGGCCAAGACCGGAATAGTTAATAGCAACATATTAGACTCTGAGGAGATAAACACGATCATCAACGAGCTGGAAACTCTACCTTATCAAAACTTCGTAGAGGCAGTGGAGTATGGACGGCCCTCTGTATATAGCAATGGAACCCTATTGCTGTATGTCCTAGCAATCCCTAAGGTTGGGACAAAAATTTTCCATTTGGTAAACGCTCGTGCGGCAATCAAGGATGGGAGACAAATCGACTTGGACTATACGAAACTCTTACTTAATCACGACATGACTTACGGACTCAAGGGTGACTGCTTCAGCATAGGGAACACATCGGTATGCAAAAGTAGCGTCCTGAAGAAACTAGCAGAGGACACATGCCTACCCAGGATCCTTAAGGGCGGCACCGCAGCATGCGACTTCAAAAGCATTAACGAAGAGATCATCGAACTTATTGGGGAAAATACAATCTTCGTGACGAACTTTAATGGTTCAATTTTAAATAAAAATTCTTCTATTCCTCTAGAAGGTACATATCTCATCCAACTGGACAATGACACGGTAACCATCAAGGACCAGACATACTTCAGCGGGTCCTCCTCAAGTCTACAAGCGCTTCCTGCTGTCCTGGTCAACGTAACCAGCAAAAGGGTTAAGCCTAACCTGGAATTTGTGCACGATATCAGTGTCAAGAACATTGAGCATATCAAAACTTTAAAAGAAAACCTTAATTCTTCTATCATTACAGAAATCTTTATCGCCATAGTCATAGCTATCGCCATCTGCCTACTCTGGAAAAAGATCTACGGAAGGGTCAACATTCCGGAACTTCATCTGTCTTTTCGCCGGAAGCACGTCCCTCGCCCAGCACAACGTACAACGGGAGTTCAACAACCCAGCAGAACTTTAAGTTGCTCCTCATGTTCGGTCATTGATCTGCGGGACGCAGATATTTAAAGAGGTGGCAGTTAACACGATCGGTTGCTCACCTGCCGATAAAAAAGTGCAGTCGCCGCAGTTCATTCATACACGCGCATCCGTTATGCGCCCGACAAACAATTGGATCAGCTTACATGCTCCAGGTGCGAGTGATTGACATTGGGCCTGCCTGGGAACCAAGGCCAAGCGACGTTAGGTGTTAGGGTTAGAGAAATATTGTAGGCAGTTCAAGTTGGCGAGTAACGGAATAAAGACTACATATCATAACGTATCTAAGGAATTGAGTTTTATTTCAATCAAACCAAGTGGTGCACGAATTATTAATTCGTGCTGGTTTAATTTTTTTCTCACATCAAGGACGAAGATCCTTTACTTTGTTGTTGTTGTTGTTGTTGTTGTTGTTGTTGTTGTTGTTGTTGTTGTTGTTGTTGTTGTTGTTGTTGTTGTTGTTGTTGTTGTTGTTGTTGTTGTTGTTGTTGTTGTTGTTGTTGTTGTTGTTGTTGTTGTTGTTGTTGTTGTTGTTGTTGTTGTTGTTGTTGTTGTTGTTGTTGTTGTTGTTGTTGTTGTTGTTGTTGTTGTTGTTGTTGTTGTTGTTGTTGTTGTTGTTGTTGTTGTTGTTGTTGTTGTTGTTGTTGTTGTTGTTGTTGTTGTTGTTGTTGTTGTTGTTGTTGTTGTTGTTGTTGTTGTTGTTGTTGTTGTTGTTGTTGTTGTTGTTGTTGTTGTTGTTGTTGTTGTTGTTGTTGTTGTTGTTGTTGTTGTTGTTGTTGTTGTTGTTGTTGTTGTTGTTGTTGTTGTTGTTGTTGTTGTTGTTGTTGTTGTTGTTGTTGTTGTTGTTGTTGTTGTTGAATGACTGCATCGAACAGTATGATACCCTATGCATATCCCTATATGCCCCAAAGAAAAAAGCATTAAGAAAATTTTATTTCATTTTAGTAATTAAAAAAGAGCCCCCAAAAAGTGGGCGTGGCCAAAAACTGTATATGACAAACTTATAAACGGGGGTAGTGCCTACATATCTTGTGAAGGATGTAACACTCGATCTCTTTAACTTTAGCTTTAAAACGGTTTTTTCTAAATTGTGGGCGTATTAAAATTTTTTTTACACTTAACCATTTCGGAGCCCTAGGGAATATGTGGTGCAAATTTCAGCTTCCTAGCTTAATTTTAAAGGCCTAAAATTTGCGTACGGACGGACGAACGGACGGATATTGCTAGATAGTTTTAGGATTTGGTCCTGATCATAAATATATATACTTTTATGGGTCTACGACGAATATTAAGGGGTGTTACAAACTATGTGTCAAAATTAATATACCCTTAGGATAGGGTATAGAAATAACCCAAAATTGTAGCATTAAACGCCTTAGTGCGAAACAATGGATGAGTACCGTCTTGGAGAAAACCCAAGTGCAGTACTTTACGTACACACCAAAGGCCTCCAAATTGAAAACCGTCGTTCTAAAGGGAATTGATCCCTCAATAGAGACGGAGGAGCTCGAAAAAGAGAAAAGTTGGAAAGCGATGAACTCAAGTTCGTGGGTGTCAAGCCGTTTTTGTCGTCTGTAGCAAGAGGTGGTAACCGAAAATTAACATTCTTCTTGGTGCAGCTCACTCCCGAGAGCAGATTTGATAGTTTGAGGAAGATTAAATACCTCTACTACCATTCTGTTATATGGGAAACATTAAAATGATCTGACCGCTGTCAGACGTTCGGTCACGCCGCGCGTAACTGCAACATGCAGTTCAGGTGCGTCAAGTCCGATAAGGACCACAGACATGGAGAATGTCCTTTTGGTAAGGACAGAGTTGAGGACCGGAGCGTTTTTTTTCTTGTGTGCTCTGCGGGAACTCTGGACATTCCGCCTATTTCAGGCGTTGTCCACGGTTCCAGGAGCAGAAAAAGCGATCACAGGCCCGCAAGCAGTTTTCTGAAGACGAGAAGCGCCAAAAGACTCGCTCGTTCACTAATTTTGTGGCACCCAACGAGTTCTTTGCCCAGGCACAGCCCAAATGACAGTACATCCACCGAGGGTTGCTCAAAAGGCGCCTGAGGAGGACTTGGACTTAAAAGCGATCCTTCTGTCTCTGCACGGAAAGATCGACAGGTTTCAAACACATTTAAATGAACCAGCGGGTCGAATAGACATTATCCATTCGGAGCTGTTTGGTAGGTCTGGCGTGCGATAATTCCAGCTCGAGTTCTCGAGACCCTTTTCGAAGCTTCCAGCTGCATTCGGAGGAGAATTATTTTTTCTTGGCTTGTTGTTGTTGTTGTTGTTGTTGTTGTTGTTGTTGTTGTTGTTGTTGTTGTTGTTGTTGTTGTTGTTGTTGTTGTTGTTGTTGTTGTTGTTGTTGTTGTTGTTGTTGTTGTTGTTGTTGTTGTTGTTGTTGTTGTTGTTGTTGTTGTTGTTGTTGTTGTTGTTGTTGTTGTTGTTGTTGTTGTTGTTGTTGTTGTTGTTGTTGTTGTTGTTGTTGTTGTTGTTGTTGTTGTTGTTGTTGTTGTTGTTGTTGTTGTTGTTGAATGACTGCATAGAATTATGCAAAAACATAGGGAAAGCCTACAGTCCGCTGGGGGCGAACAGTATGATACCCTATGCATATCCCTATATGCCCCAAAGAAAAAAGCATTAAGAAAATTTTATTTCATTTTAGTAATTAAAAAAAAAAACCCAAAAAGTGGGCGTGGCCAAAAACTGTATATGACAAACTTATAAACGGGGGTAGTGCCTACATATCTTGTGAAGGATGTAACACTCTATCTCTTTAACTTTCGCTTTAAAACGTTTTTTTCTAAATTGTGGGCGTATTCAAATTTTTTTTACACTTAACCATTTCGGAGCGCTAGGGAACATGTGGTGCAAATTTCAGCTTCCTAGCTTAATTTTAAAGGCCTAAAAATTGCGTACTTGTTGTTGTTGTTGTTGTTGTTGTTGTTGTTGTTGTTGTTGTTGTTGTTGTTGTTGTTGTTGTTGTTGTTGTTGTTGTTGTTGTTGTTGTTGTTGTTGTTGTTGTTGTTGTTGTTGTTGTTGTTGTTGTTGTTGTTGTTGTTGTTGTTGTTGTTTTTGTTGTTGTTGTTGTTGTTGTTGTTGAATGACTGCATAGAATTATGCAAAAACATAGGGAAAGCCTACAGTCCGCTGGGGGCGAACAGTATGATACCCTATGCATATCCCTATATGCCCCAAAGAAAAAAGCATTAAGAAAATTTTATTTCATTTTAGTAATTAAAAAAAAAAACCCAAAAAGTGGGCGTGGCCAAAAACTGTATATGACAAACTTATAAACGGGGGTAGTGCCTACATATCTTGTGAAGGATGTAACACTCTATCTCTTTAACTTTCGCTTTAAAACGTTTTTTTCTAAATTGTGGGCGTATTCAAATTTTTTTTACACTTAACCATTTCGGAGCCCTAGGGAACATGTGGTGCAAATTTCAGCTTCCTAGCTTAATTTTAAAGGCCTAAAAATTGCGTACTTGTTGTTGTTGTTGTTGTTGTTGTTGTTGTTGTTGTTGTTGTTGTTGTTGTTGTTGTTGTTGTTGTTGTTGTTGTTGTTGTTGTTGTTGTTGTTGTTGTTGTTGTTGTTGTTGTTGTTGTTGTTGTTGTTCTTGAATGACTGCATCGAACAGTATGATACCCTATGCATATCCCTATATGCCCCAAAGAAAAAAGCATTAAGAAAATTTTATTTCATTTTAGTAATTACAAAAAAAAGCCCCCAAAAAGTGGGCGTGGCCAAAAACTGTATATGACAAACTTATAAACGGGGGTAGTGCCTACATATCTTGTGAAGGATGTAATACTATATCTCTTTAACTTTAGCTTTAAAACGGTTTTTTCTAAATTGTGGGCGTATTCAAATTTTTTTTACACTTAACCATTTCGGAGCCCTACGGAATATGTGGTGCAAATTTCAGCTTCCTAGCTCTATTTTAAAGGCCTAAAAATTGCGTACGGACGGACGAACGGAAGGATATTGCTAGATAGTTTTAGGATTTGGTCCTGATCATAAATATATATACTTTTATGGGTCTACGACGAATATTAAGGGGTGTTACAAACTATGTGTCAAAATTAATATACCCTTAGGATAGGGTATAGAAATAACCCAAAATTTTAGCATTAAGCGCCTTAGTGCGAAACAATGGATGAGTACCGTCTTGGAGAAAACCCAAGTGCAGTACTTTACGTACACACCAAAGGCCTCCAAATTGAAAACCGTCGTTCTAAAGGGAATTGATCCCTCAATAGAGACGGAGGAGCTCGAAAAAGAGAAAAGTTGGAAAGCGATGAACTCAAGTTCGTGGGTGTCAAGCCGTTTTTGTCGTCTGTAGCAAGAGGTGGTAACCGAAAATTACCATTCTTCTTGGTGCAGCTCACTCCCAAGAGCAGATTTGATAGTTTGAGGAAGATTAAATACCTCTACTACCATTCTGTTATATGGGAAACATTAAAATGATCTTACCGCTGTCAGACGTTCGGTCACGCCGTGCGTAACTGCAACATGCAGTTCAGGTGCGTCAAGTCCGATAAGGACCACAGACATGGAGAATGTCCTTTTGGTAAGGACAGAGTTGAGGACCAGAGCGTTTTTTTTCTTGTGTGCTCTGCGGGAACTCTGGGCATTCCGCCTATTTCAGGCGTCCACGGTTCCAGGAGCAGAAAAAGCGATCACAGGCCCGCAAGCAGTTTTCTGAAGACGAGAAGCGTCAAAAGACTCGCTCGTTCACTAATTTTGTGGCACCCGACGTGTTCTTTGCCCAGGCACAGCCCAAATGACAGTACATCCACCGAGGGTTGCTCAAAAGGCACCTGAGGAGGACTTGGACTTAAAAGCGATCCTTCTGTCTCTGCACGGAAAGATCGACAGGTTTCAAACACATTTAAATGAACAAGCGGGTCGAATAGACATTATCTATTCGGAGCTGTTTGGTAGGTCTGGCGTGCGATAATTCCAGCTCGAGTGCTGGAGACCCTTTTCGAAGCTTCCAGCTTCATTCGGAGGAGAATTATTTTTTCTTGGCTTGTTGTTGTTGTTGTTGTTGTTGTTGTTGTTGTTGTTGTTGTTGTTGTTGTTGTTGTTGTTGTTGTTGTTGTTGTTGTTGTTGTTGTTGTTGTTGTTGTTGTTGTTGTTGTTGTTGTTGTTGTTGTTGTTGTTGTTGTTGTTGTTGTTGTTGTTGTTGTTGTTGTTGTTGTTGTTGTTGTTGTTGTTGTTGTTGTTGTTGTTGTTGTTGTTGTTGTTGTTGTTGTTGTTGTTGTTGTTGTTGTTGTTGTTGTTGTTGTTGTTGTTGTTGTTGTTGTTGTTGTTGTTGTTGTTGTTGTTGTTGTTGTTGTTGTTGTTGTTGTTGTTGTTGTTGTTGTTGTTGTTGTTGTTGTTGTTGTTGTTGTTGTTGTTGTTGTTGTTGTTGTTGTTGTTGTTGTTGTTGTTGTTGTTGTTGTTGTTGTTGTTGTTGTTGTTGTTGTTGTTGTTGTTGTTGTTGTTGTTGTTGTTGTTGTTGTTGTTGTTGTTGTTGTTGTTGTTGTTGTTGTTGTTGTTGTTGTTGTTGTTGTTGTTGTTGTTGTTGTTGTTGTTGTTGTTGTTGTTGTTGTTGTTGTTGTTGTTGTTGTTGTTGTTGTTGTTGTTGTTGTTGTTGTTGTTGTTGTTGTTGTCGTTGTTGTTGTTGAATGACTGCATAGAATTATGCAAAAACATAAGGAAAGGCTACAGTCCGCTGGGGGCGAACAGTATATCCCTATATGCCCCAAAGAAAAAAGCAGAACAGATGGCCAAATAAGCTCTGCAGTAATAGAGAGTGGGTTAACTGATCATTACCCAATTTTATACTATACTGGTGATACAACAAACCTTGTTAAGAAGACAGACAGTAAGTAAGTAAGTAATGCGAAAGTTAACCAGCTCATCCGTGAAGAAATTTGGGAAGATGTTCTGACGGAGGATGATGCCGAAAACATATACCAAAAGCTAAATCACAAGATGCAACATATATATAAAACATCAACTCTCACGATAATGCAAAATAAAAGAAAGCCTAGTACCTGGATGACCCAGAGTGTAATTGTGAGTTGCAAGCGAAGGGATGAACTATACAGACGTTGGAAAAACAATAGGTTTAACAAAAGTTATGAGACCGAATACAAAAGTTTTAGAAACAAAATAAATAAAGAAATTACAAAACAAAAATCGTATTACTATAAAAATCAGTTCAATTTATTCAGAGCTGATCCTCGCAAAACATGGGGACTAATAAACGAGCTTTTGGGAAGGAAAAAATCAAATATCGACGAGACCATGATAGCCAATTTTCCAACGGATGTTGCAATATTAACTAATAAATGTGCAAACAACTTTTTATCACAATCGAGTAATATAATCAATCCATCACTGCAATGCGATAACGTCAACTCATACAAATAAAACCATAGCGAATTCAATATTCGCCAAGGCTACTACCATTGATGAGGTAAATAAAATCATAAACAATCTGGGAGTAAATAAGTCGCCAGGTATAGATGAAATTCGAGCAGTTGACATAAAAAAACATGCAAATATATTTGCTCCTATCGTCTGCAAATTTATTAACCTCAGCTTGGCACAATCAAAAATTCCGATAGCCCTCAAAACTGCAGTAGTAAGGCCAATCTACAAAGGAGGAGTAAGAAACGAAATCAGTAATTATAGACCAATTTCGATTATCCCAGTTATTGAAAAATTTATGGAAGGCGTAATTATGGAACGATTGCAGAATTTTATATCCAAGCACTCTTTAATACACAATAGACAATACGGGTTTCAAAAAAGCAAAAACACTGGCAAACTCCTAGCTGAATTTGCAAACCTGGTCAACAATAGTCTGAACAGAAGCCACCATGTCTTAGTAGTATTCATGGACTTCAGTAAAGCATTCGACACATTGAACCATTCAAAATTATTAGAAGCTCTACGACGCATTGGCATAAGAGGAATAATGGCGGACTGGCTACGGGAGTATCTACATGACAGGCTGTATTGTGTGAAAATTAAGAATGCGATGAGTGAGAGGAAAAAGTTTGAATATGGGGTCCCCCAGGGATCAAAACTTGGTCCAATCCTATTCATTCTCTACACAAATGAGCTATTAAACGTTTTTAAGAAGGGCACCCCCTATGCTTTTGCCGATGATACAGCGATTGTGGTGCATCACAGATCTTTGGAAATGGCGACATCAATAATGCAGGAAGAATTAGATGTTGCTGTAAAGTGGTGCCACGATAATGGTTTGGTTATCAACGCTAAGAAGACAAAAATCATTCACATACGCAACCCAAGTTACAAATCAACGCAAATACCAATATTTATTAAAAATGATGAATGCCCTAGTACCGCAAGTGAGGTTATTGAACTAGTAGAGAGCTACAAATATCTTGGAGTTGTAATTGACAGCCATTTTCTCTGGGACAAGCACATCAATAAATTGCGTATGGATCTAAGGAAGGCTTTATACGCACTAACTCATTTAAAATACCACGCAACAGCACCGGTTTTGAAACAGGTGTATTACGCTCTCATTGAATCCAAGCTTCGATATGGTGTACTTGCCTGGGGCGATGCAGCGAACACCCACATTCAAAAGCTGCGGCGTTAAGGCAAATAAACGGCAACAATCTACATCAATGCGAACAAGATTTCAAGGTGCTTAATGTAAAACAGCTATTCAAGATGGCGATAGTTTTGCAGTTCTCGAATGACAACCGCTTTACCAGACCAATCGATCACGACCGGAATACAAGACGACGTGCCCAAGGTATGCTGCAAGTACCAAGGAGTTACAACTGCTATGGGAGAAGACAACTACAATTCAGCGTTCCATCTATCATCAATGAACTACCTCAAGAACTTTCAAATATAACAAATTACAAAACAAGAAAAAAATATCTCAAAAATGTCTTTTTAAATGTCAACATCTAGAACTATACAATTTTAAATTAGTAAATTGTACAAACGCAATTTTCTCCTACTGAAAAAAACAAAAAAAAAAAAAAACAGGGAATTAAAATCACTAATATAATTATATTATTTATACCCTATCCTAAGGGTATATTAATTTTGACACATAGTTTGTAACACCCCTTAATATTCGCCATAGACCCATAAAAGTATATATATTTATGATCAGGACCAAATCCTAAGACTATCTAGCAATGTCCGTCCGTCCGTCCGTCCGTACGCAATTTTTAGGCCTTTAAAATTAAGCTAGGAAGCTGAAATTTGGACCACATATTTCCTAGGGCTCCGACATGGTTAAGTGTAAAATTTTTTTGAATACGCCCACTGCCACGCCCACAATTTAGAAAAAACCGTTTTAAAGCTAAAGTTAGAGAGATAGAGTGTTACGACCCTCACAAGATATGTAGGCAATGCCCTCCTTTATAAGTTTGTCATACAAAGTTTTTTGCCACGCCTACTTTTTGTGGGCGTTTTTCACTAAAATGCTGTTTTCTTCGATAATTTTCATAGAAACCGAAAAAAAATGTTTAACAAGATATTTAGCCAATATTTTTTCCAATATATCGCCCATACAAAGTTTTTGGCCATGCCCACTTTTTGGGGGCGTTTTTTCAAAAAATGTTTTTTTTTTCTAAACTTTATAGAATGAAATAAAATGCTATCCATCATCTTCTTAAGGTTTTTTTTGGGGCATATAGGGATAGGGATAGGGTATCATACTGTTCGCTCCAAGCGGACTGTAGCCTTTCCTTATGTTTTCTTGGCTTGTTGTTGTTGTTGTTGTTGTTGTTGTTGTTGTTGTTGTTGTTGTTGTTGTTGTTGTTGTTGTTGTTGTTGTTGTTGTTGTTGTTGTATAAAAGTGCATAAAAGTGTTTTAATTCTGTTTTATTAATTCAAATTGTATTTGATTTTATATATATATTGTCTATTGCCCTTGTCATCTGTTCGTGCAACATGTTTGAGTGTGGTCATTGCAACGAAAAACTTCCCGTTGATGGCGATTTCGCTGTGTGCATGATATGCAACCGCAAGCTCCATTTCGAGTGCACTACGGTCACTGAGAGATCTGGGAGAAACATGGGAGCAAGAAGGGATGCTTGGAGGTGTCAGATGTGCAGAAACCCCGTAAACGACCAAAATGCTGCTGGATCTGGTAATGTGGTAGTGTCTGCAGCAGCTGCTGTGAAAGAAATTCCATCGGCAAAAAGAGTGCGAACGGTAAACAGCCCAGTCAAAACAGAAGAAGGCACGGTTGATAACAGCTCAGCTGTTCTGTCTGAGATTCGTCAAATGAGAGCTGAAATGAAGGAAATAACAGCAAGTTGCGATTTCCTAGCAGCAAAATACGACGAAATCAACACACACATGAAAAAAAAACAACAGCCTCATGGAAAGCATCACAAAAGAAATCCATGAACTAAAGGAAAACAACAAAAAGAAAGACGAAATAATCGAAAATATGCAGTCACAAATAAACAACATGGAACAACAACTAATTAAAAACAATGTTGACATCAAAAATATTCCTCCAACTCCGCACGAAAATTTATTGGAAATTGTAAAAGGAATAGGCAAAACAATTGAACATGAAATAAAGGACACTGACATCACTGACATTTTCCGCACAAAAAATAAAAATCCAGAAAAGTCTGTAATTGTTGCCACTTTTGCTTCAAACATTGATAAAACCAACTTTGTTAGGCGCGCAAGAGCAACTCGACCCATCAAACTGAGCTCTATAATGAAGAATGCAAACAATAACAACGCAGGCTCAACTGCCATAGCGACCGATAACACGGTGTATATTAACAACCAGCTGACGAAACAAAACAGACAGCTGCTGTGGATGGCAAAAGAAAAGGCAAAACAAGAAAATTGGAAATTTGTGTGGGAGAGTGATAAACACTGTAAATGATGTTGGTAAAATTACACGTATACAATAATAAATAGTTGGATTTATAAGAATATAGACAAAAGAAATGCGAAAACAATATTGTTAAAATGGATAGCACAAATAATGTAATGTAATAATGTAATATAAGATCATTGCGCAAGAACTGGAATAATGTAAGTCATATCATTAATGTTTTAAAAATAATAGTCCTCGTGGAAACAAATATTAAAGATGAAGAAAAGAATTTTTATAAAATAGAAGGCTTTGTAGCAGAATTTTCAAATCAAAATAATCGCAGAGGTGGCGGAGTTTTAATGTTTATTAGAAAAGAAATAGACCATACGCCACTTTCATCAGAGACGATTTCGTATGAAGGTTTAAAAGTCAGTTTCAAAGAGGGAAATAAAACTATATACATTCTGGGAATTTATAGACCACCTGGTTTTAGTAAAAACGCATTTATTAAGGAAGTTGAAAACAATTTGGGTCGGCTGAGGAAAAATGAAGAAATTATAGTGATGGGTGATATAAATATAAATGTCCGTGATTTAAGATCTAACTACGTAAAAGATTATTTGGAAATGCTAGCATCGTTAGGACTCATGAACATCATCACCGAATTTACAAGAATAGATCCAGAAAATGGAACTAAAACAGCAATAGATCATATCCTTGTCAGCAGAACAGATGGCCAAATAAGCTCTGCAGTAATAGAGAGTGGGTTAACTGATCATTACCCAATTTTATACTATACTGGTGATACAACAAACCTTGTTAAGAAGACAGACAGTGCTAAGTATACGATAAGTAATGCGAAAGTTAACCAGCTCATCCGTGACGAAATTTGGGAAGATGTTCTGACGGAGGATGATGCCGAAAACATATACCAAAAGCTAAATCACAAGATGCAACATATATATAAAACATCAACTCTCACGATAATGCAAAATAAAAGAAAGTCTAGTACCTGGATGACCCAGAGTTTAATTGTGAGTTGCAAGCGAAGGGATGAACTATACAGACGTTGGAAAAACAATAGGTTTAACAAAAGTTATGAGACCGAATACAAAAGTTTAAGAAACAAAATAAATAAAGAAATTACAAAACAAAAATCGTATTACTATAAAAATCAGTTCAATTTATTCAGAGCTGATCTTTGCAAAACATGGGGACTAATAAACGAGCTTTTGGGAAGGAAAAAGTCAAATATTGTTGTTGTTGTTGTTGTTGTTGTTGTTGTTGTTGTTGTTGTTGTTGTTGTTGTTGTTGTTGTTGAATGACTGCATAGAATTATGCAAAAACATAAGGAAAGGCTACAGTCCGCTGGGGGCGAACAGTATGATACCCTATGCATATCCCTATATGCCCCAAAGAAAAAAGCATTAAGAAAATTTTATTTCATTTTAGTAATTAAAAAAAAAAGCCCCCAAAAAGTGGGCGTGGCCAAAAACTGTGTATGACAAACTTATAAACGGGGGTAGTGCCTACATATCTTGTGAAGGATGTAACACTCTATCTCTTTAACTTTAGCTTTAAAACGGTTTTTTCTAAATTGTGGGCGTATTCAAATTTTTTCTACACTTAACCATTTCGGAGCCCTAGGGAATATGTGGTGCAAATTTCAGCTTCCTAGCTTAATTTTAAAGGCCTAAAAATTGCGTACGGACGGACGAATGGACGGATATTGCTAGATAGTTTTAGGATTTGGTCCTGATCATAAATATATATACTTTTATGTAGTTGGTGTCAAGCCGTTTTTGTCGTCTGTAGCAAGAGGTGGTAACCGAAAATTACCATTCTTCTTGGTGCAGCTCACTCCCGAGAGCAGATTTGATAGTTTGAGGAAGATTAAATACCTCTACTACCATTCTGTTATATGGGAAACATTAAAATGATCTTACCGCTGTCAGACGTTCGGTCACGCCGCGCGTAACTGCAACATGCAGTTCAGGTGCGTCAAGTCCGATAAGGACCACATACATGGAGAATGTCCTTTTGGTAAGGACAGAGTTGAGGACCGGAGCGTTTTTTTTCTTGTGTGCTCTGCGGGATCTCTGGGCATTCCGCCTATTTCAGGCGTTGTCCACGGTTCCAGGAGCAGAAAAAGCGATCACAGGCCCGCAAGCAGTTTTCTGAAGACGAGAAGCGTCAAAAGACTCGCTCGTTCACTAATTTTGTGGCACCCAACGTGTTTTTTGCCCAGGCACAGCCCAAATGACAGTACATCCACCGAGGGTTGCTCAAAAGGCGCCTGAGGAGGACTTGGACTTAAAAGCGATCCTTCTGTCTCTGCACGGAAAGATCGACAGGTTTCAAACACATTTAAATGAACAAGCGGGTCGAATAGACAATATCTATTCGGAGCTGTTTGGTAGGTCTGGCGTGCGATAATTCCAGCTCGAGTGCTCGAGACACTTTCCGAAGCTTACAGCTTCATTCGGAGGAGAATTATTTTTTCTTGGCTTGTTGTTGTTGTTGTTGTTGTTGTTGTTGTTGTTGTTGTTGTTGTTGTTGTTGTTGTTGTTGTTGTTGTTGTTGTTGTTGTTGTTGTTGTTGTTGTTGTTGTTGTTGTTGTTGTTGTTGTTGTTGTTGTTGTTGTTGTTGTTGTTGTTGTTGTTGTTGTTGTTGTTGTTGTTGTTGTTGTTGTTGTTGTTGTTGTTGTTGTTGTTGTTGTTGTTGTTGTTGTTGTTGTTGTTGTTGTTGTTGTTGTTGTTGTTGTTGTTGTTGTTGTTGTTGTTGTTGTTGTTGTTGTTGTTGTTGTTGTTGTTGTTGTTGTTGTTGTTGTTGTTGTTGTTGTTGTTGTTGTTGTTGTTGTTGTTGTTGTTGTTGTTGTTGTTGTTGTTGTTGTTGTTGTTGTTGTTGTTGTTGTTGTTGTTGTTGTTGTTGTTGTTGTTGTTGTTGTTGTTGTTGTTGTTGTTGTTGTTGTTGTTGTTGTTGTTGTTGTTGTTGTTGTTGTTGTTGTTGTTGTTGTTGTTGTTGTTGTTGTTGTTGTTGTTGTTGTTGTTGTTGTTGTTGTTGTTGTTGTTGTTGTTGTCGTTGTTGTTGTTGAATGACTGCATAGAATTATGCAAAAACATAAGGAAAGGCTACAGTCCGCTGGGGGCGAACAGTATGATACCCTATGCATATCCCTATATGCCCCAAAGAAAAAAGCAGAACAGATGGCCAAATAAGCTCTGCAGTAATAGAGAGTGGGTTAACTGATCATTACCCAATTTTATACTATACTGGTGATACAACAAACCTTGTTAAGAAGACAGACAGTAAGTAAGTAAGTAATGCGAAAGTTAACCAGCTCATCCGTGAAGAAATTTGGGAAGATGTTCTGACGGAGGATGATGCCGAAAACATATACCAAAAGCTAAATCACAAGATGCAACATATATATAAAACATCAACTCTCACGATAATGCAAAATAAAAGAAAGCCTAGTACCTGGATGACCCAGAGTGTAATTGTGAGTTGCAAGCGAAGGGATGAACTATACAGACGTTGGAAAAACAATAGGTTTAACAAAAGTTATGAGACCGAATACAAAAGTTTTAGAAACAAAATAAATAAAGAAATTACAAAACAAAAATCGTATTACTATAAAAATCAGTTCAATTTATTCAGAGCTGATCCTCGCAAAACATGGGGACTAATAAACGAGCTTTTGGGAAGGAAAAAATCAAATATCGACGAGACCATGATAGCCAATTTTCCAACGGATGTTGCAATATTAACTAATAAATGTGCAAACAACTTTTTATCACAATCGAGTAATATAATCAATCCATCACTGCAATGCGATAACGTCAACTCATACAAATAAAACCATAGCGAATTCAATATTCGCCAAGGCTACTACCATTGATGAGGTAAATAAAATCATAAACAATCTGGGAGTAAATAAGTCGCCAGGTATAGATGAAATTCGAGCAGTTGACATAAAAAAACATGCAAATATATTTGCTCCTATCGTCTGCAAATTTATTAACCTCAGCTTGGCACAATCAAAAATTCCGATAGCCCTCAAAACTGCAGTAGTAAGGCCAATCTACAAAGGAGGAGTAAGAAACGAAATCAGTAATTATAGACCAATTTCGATTATCCCAGTTATTGAAAAATTTATGGAAGGCGTAATTATGGAACGATTGCAGAATTTTATATCCAAGCACTCTTTAATACACAATAGACAATACGGGTTTCAAAAAAGCAAAAACACTGGCAAACTCCTAGCTGAATTTGCAAACCTGGTCAACAATAGTCTGAACAGAAGCCACCATGTCTTAGTAGTATTCATGGACTTCAGTAAAGCATTCGACACATTGAACCATTCAAAATTATTAGAAGCTCTACGACGCATTGGCATAAGAGGAATAATGGCGGACTGGCTACGGGAGTATCTACATGACAGGCTGTATTGTGTGAAAATTAAGAATGCGATGAGTGAGAGGAAAAAGTTTGAATATGGGGTCCCCCAGGGATCAAAACTTGGTCCAATCCTATTCATTCTCTACACAAATGAGCTATTAAACGTTTTTAAGAAGGGCACCCCCTATGCTTTTGCCGATGATACAGCGATTGTGGTGCATCACAGATCTTTGGAAATGGCGACATCAATAATGCAGGAAGAATTAGATGTTGCTGTAAAGTGGTGCCACGATAATGGTTTGGTTATCAACGCTAAGAAGACAAAAATCATTCACATACGCAACCCAAGTTACAAATCAACGCAAATACCAATATTTATTAAAAATGATGAATGCCCTAGTACCGCAAGTGAGGTTATTGAACTAGTAGAGAGCTACAAATATCTTGGAGTTGTAATTGACAGCCATTTTCTCTGGGACAAGCACATCAATAAATTGCGTATGGATCTAAGGAAGGCTTTATACGCACTAACTCATTTAAAATACCACGCAACAGCACCGGTTTTGAAACAGGTGTATTACGCTCTCATTGAATCCAAGCTTCGATATGGTGTACTTGCCTGGGGCGATGCAGCGAACACCCACATTCAAAAGCTGCGGCGTTAAGGCAAATAAACGGCAACAATCTACATCAATGCGAACAAGATTTCAAGGTGCTTAATGTAAAACAGCTATTCAAGATGGCGATAGTTTTGCAGTTCTCGAATGACAACCGCTTTACCAGACCAATCGATCACGACCGGAATACAAGACGACGTGCCCAAGGTATGCTGCAAGTACCAAGGAGTTACAACTGCTATGGGAGAAGACAACTACAATTCAGCGTTCCATCTATCATCAATGAACTACCTCAAGAACTTTCAAATATAACAAATTACAAAACAAGAAAAAAATATCTCAAAAATGTCTTTTTAAATGTCAACATCTAGAACTATACAATTTTAAATTAGTAAATTGTACAAACGCAATTTTCTCCTACTGAAAAAAACAAAAAAAAAAAAAAACAGGGAATTAAAATCACTAATATAATTATATTATTTATACCCTATCCTAAGGGTATATTAATTTTGACACATAGTTTGTAACACCCCTTAATATTCGCCATAGACCCATAAAAGTATATATATTTATGATCAGGACCAAATCCTAAGACTATCTAGCAATGTCCGTCCGTCCGTCCGTCCGTACGCAATTTTTAGGCCTTTAAAATTAAGCTAGGAAGCTGAAATTTGGACCACATATTTCCTAGGGCTCCGACATGGTTAAGTGTAAAATTTTTTTGAATACGCCCACTGCCACGCCCACAATTTAGAAAAAACCGTTTTAAAGCTAAAGTTAGAGAGATAGAGTGTTACGACCCTCACAAGATATGTAGGCAATGCCCTCCTTTATAAGTTTGTCATACAAAGTTTTTTGCCACGCCTACTTTTTGTGGGCGTTTTTCACTAAAATGCTGTTTTCTTCGATAATTTTCATAGAAACCGAAAAAAAATGTTTAACAAGATATTTAGCCAATATTTTTTCCAATATATCGCCCATACAAAGTTTTTGGCCATGCCCACTTTTTGGGGGCGTTTTTTCAAAAAATGTTTTTTTTTTCTAAACTTTATAGAATGAAATAAAATGCTATCCATCATCTTCTTAAGGTTTTTTTGGGGCATATAGGGATAGGGATAGGGTATCATACTGTTCGCTCCAAGCGGACTGTAGCCTTTCCTTATGTTTTCTTGGCTTGTTGTTGTTGTTGTTGTTGTTGTTGTTGTTGTTGTTGTTGTTGTTGTTGTTGTTGTTGTTGTTGTTGTTGTTGTTGTTGTTGTTGTTGTTGTTGTTGTTGTTGTTGTTGTATAAAAGTGCATAAAAGTGTTTTAATTCTGTTTTATTAATTCAAATTGTATTTGATTTTATATATATATTGTCTATTGCCCTTGTCATCTGTTCGTGCAACATGTTTGAGTGTGGTCATTGCAACGAAAAACTTCCCGTTGATGGCGATTTCGCTGTGTGCATGATGTGCAACCGCAAGCTCCATTTCGAGTGCACTACGGTCACTGAGAGATCTGGGAGAAACATGGGAGCAAGAAGGGATGCTTGGAGGTGTCAGATGTGCAGAAACCCCGTAAACGACCAAAATGCTGCTGGATCTGGTAATGTGGTAGTGTCTGCAGCAGCTGCTGTGAAAGAAATTCCATCGGCAAAAAGAGTGCGAACGGTAAACAGCCCAGTCAAAACAGAAGAAGGCACGGTTGATAACAGCTCAGCTGTTCTGTCTGAGATTCGTCAAATGAGAGCTGAAATGAAGGAAATAACAGCAAGTTGCGATTTCCTAGCAGCAAAATACGACGAAATCAACACACACATGAAAAAAAAACAACAGCCTCATGGAAAGCATCACAAAAGAAATCCATGAACTAAAGGAAAACAACAAAAAGAAAGACGAAATAATCGAAAATATGCAGTCACAAATAAACAACATGGAACAACAACTAATTAAAAACAATGTTGACATCAAAAATATTCCTCCAACTCCGCACGAAAATTTATTGGAAATTGTAAAAGGAATAGGCAAAACAATTGAACATGAAATAAAGGACACTGACATCACTGACATTTTCCGCACAAAAAATAAAAATCCAGAAAAGTCTGTAATTGTTGCCACTTTTGCTTCAAACATTGATAAAACCAACTTTGTTAGGCGCGCAAGAGCAACTCGACCCATCAAACTGAGCTCTATAATGAAGAATGCAAACAATAACAACGCAGGCTCAACTGCCATAGCGACCGATAACACGGTGTATATTAACAACCAGCTGACGAAACAAAACAGACAGCTGCTGTGGATGGCAAAAGAAAAGGCAAAACAAGAAAATTGGAAATTTGTGTGGGAGAGTGATAAACACTGTAAATGATGTTGGTAAAATTACACGTATACAATAATAAATAGTTGGATTTATAAGAATATAGACAAAAGAAATGCGAAAACAATATTGTTAAAATGGATAGCACAAATAATGTAATGTAATAATGTAATATAAGATCATTGCGCAAGAACTGGAATAATTTTGTTCTAAATGTAAGTCATATCATTAATGTTTTAAAAATAATAGTCCTCGTGGAAACAAATATTAAAGATGAAGAAAAGAATTTTTATAAAATAGAAGGCTTTGTAGCAGAATTTTCAAATCAAAATAATCGCAGAGGTGGCGGAGTTTTAATGTTTATTAGAAAAGAAATAGACCATACGCCACTTTCATCAGAGACGATTTCGTATGAAGGTTTAAAAGTCAGTTTCAAAGAGGGAAATAAAACTATATACATTCTGGGAATTTATAGACCACCTGGTTTTAGTAAAAACGCATTTATTAAGGAAGTTGAAAACAATTTGGGTCGGCTGAGGAAAAATGAAGAAATTATAGTGATGGGTGATATAAATATAAATGTCCGTGATTTAAGATCTAACTACGTAAAAGATTATTTGGAAATGCTAGCATCGTTAGGACTCATGAACATCATCACCGAATTTACAAGAATAGATCCAGAAAATGGAACTAAAACAGCAATAGATCATATCCTTGTCAGCAGAACAGATGGCCAAATAAGCTCTGCAGTAATAGAGAGTGGGTTAACTGATCATTACCCAATTTTATACTATACTGGTGATACAACAAACCTTGTTAAGAAGACAGACAGTGCTAAGTATACGATAAGTAATGCGAAAGTTAACCAGCTCATCCGTGAAGAAATTTGGGAAGATGTTCTGACGGAGGATGATGCCGAAAACATATACCAAAAGCTAAATCACAAGATGCAACATATATATAAAACATCAACTCTCACGATAATGCAAAATAAAAGAAAGTCTAGTACCTGGATGACCCAGAGTTTAATTGTGAGTTGCAAGCGAAGGGATGAACTATACAGACGTTGGAAAAACAATAGGTTTAACAAAAGTTATGAGACCGAATACAAAAGTTTAAGAAACAAAATAAATAAAGAAATTACAAAACAAAAATCGTATTACTATAAAAATCAGTTCAATTTATTCAGAGCTGATCCTTGCAAAACATGGGGACTAATAAACGAGCTTTTGGGAAGGAAAAAGTCAAATATTGTTGTTGTTGTTGTTGTTGTTGTTGTTGTTGTTGTTGTTGTTGTTGTTGTTGTTGTTGTTGAATGACTGCATAGAATTATGCAAAAACATAAGGAAAGGCTACAGTCCGCTGGGGGCGAACAGTATGATACCCTATGCATATCCCTATATGCCCCAAAGAAAAAAGCATTAAGAAAATTTTATTTCATTTTAGTAATTAAAAAAAAAAGCCCCCAAAAAGTGGGCGTGGCCAAAAACTGTGTATGACAAACTTATAAACGGGGGTAGTGCCTACATATCTTGTGAAGGATGTAACACTCTATCTCTTTAACTTTAGCTTTAAAACGGTTTTTTCTAAATTGTGGGCGTATTCAAATTTTTTTTACACTTAACCATTTCGGAGCCCTAGGGAATATGTGGTGCAAATTTCAGCTTCCTAGCTTAATTTTAAAGGCCTAAAAATTGCGTACGGACGGACGAATGGACGGATATTGCTAGATAGTTTTAGGATTTGGTCCTGATCATAAATATATATACTTTTATGTAGTTGGTGTCAAGCCGTTTTTGTCGTCTGTAGCAAGAGGTGGTAACCGAAAATTACCATTCTTCTTGGTGCAGCTCACTCCCGAGAGCAGATTTGATAGTTTGAGGAAGATTAAATACCTCTACTACCATTCTGTTATATGGGAAACATTAAAATGATCTTACCGCTGTCAGACGTTCGGTCACGCCGCGCGTAACTGCAACATGCAGTTCAGGTGCGTCAAGTCCGATAAGGACCACATACATGGAGAATGTCCTTTTGGTAAGGACAGAGTTGAGGACCGGAGCGTTTTTTTTCTTGTGTGCTCTGCGGGAACTCTGGGCATTCCGCCTATTTCAGGCGTTGTCCACGGTTCCAGGAGCAGAAAAAGCGATCACAGGCCCGCAAGCAGTTTTCTGAAGACGAGAAGCGTCAAAAGACTCGCTCGTTCACTAATTTTGTGGCACCCAACGTGTTTTTTGCCCAGGCACAGCCCAAATGACAGTACATCCACCGAGGGTTGCTCAAAAGGCGCCTGAGGAGGACTTGGACTTAAAAGCGATCCTTCTGTCTCTGCACGGAAAGATCGACAGGTTTCAAACACATTTAAATGAACAAGCGGGTCGAATAGACAATATCTATTCGGAGCTGTTTGGTAGGTCTGGCGTGCGATAATTCCAGCTCGAGTGCTCGAGACACTTTCCGAAGCTTACAGCTTCATTCGGAGGAGAATTATTTTTTCTTGGCTTGTTGTTGTTGTTGTTGTTGTTGTTGTTGTTGTTGTTGTTGTTGTTGTTGTTGTTGTTGTTGTTGTTGTTGTTGTTGTTGTTGTTGTTGTTGTTGTTGTTGTTGTTGTTGTTGTTGTTGTTGTTGTTGTTGTTGTTGTTGTTGTTGTTGTTGTTGTTGTTGTTGTTGTTGTTGTTGTTGTTGTTGTTGTTGTTGTTGTTGTTGTTGTTGTTGTTGTTGTTGTTGTTGTTGTTGTTGTTGTTGTTGTTGTTGTTGTTGTTGTTGTTGTTGTTGTTGTTGTTGTTGTTGTTGTTGTTGTTGTTGTTGTTGTTGTTGTTGTTGTTGTTGTTGTTGTTGTTGTTGTTGTTGTTGTTGTTGTTGTTGTTGTTGTTGTTGTTGTTGTTGTTGTTGTTGTTGTTGTTGTTGTTGTTGTTGTTGTTGTTGTTGTTGTTGTTGTTGTTGTTGTTGTTGTTGTTGTAGTTAACACCACAGCCCAAGGCCATGATCAAAAGTTCATGATAGCAAGTCATGCGCATTGGCTGTGTCAGCATATTCATGTCTGAACCTGTTCCCACAGTTTCAGTGCATGAGGATCTTGTTACGAGCGCGCCATTGCCACCGGATACGCGTGCAGTGGCCTATTTGACGAATCAGCGATTCGCACCGTGGGAGCAGTGGCTTTCTAACGGGAGATTAGGATAGAATAAGTGAGTTCTAAGTTGACTGTTGAAGCGAAAGCAATAAATCCATAACGGAAACGAATAAACGGTTTTTATTTTCTTAACTTGTAAGTCGAACAAGTGGGCACGCCTCCTAGTGGGCGTGCGTTCGCGTTTTTTTTATGATCACCCGGATGTGATCCTTTAACTGGCGCCCGAACAGGGACCGGCATTAAAACCTGTGTCCTTTTTGTCCAAGGATATGTGCCCACTACAATGCGCTCTATAGAGTGAATACGTCACTGTATCCATGAGAACACAGCTGACCATTTTGTAATCAAGGGCACAAACATTCCACATACCCATGAGAACATGTGGATATCCCGAAGGACTAAAGGATACGGTGGTGATGGTGATCGTGCCATTAGTAGGTTGCTTGCAACTAAACGGGACGAACACGACACCTCCCGCATTGCCGGTTCCCAACAACGGTTCAACTAACATAACGTTCTTCCTTTTTCGTAGGAAATTTGCCAACAAATGAAACATAAAAATAACGATGCTGAAATTAATGAAGGTATTGTGAGTGTTAAAAAAATAAAAAATTACTTGCTAATTAAGCTAAACAAACCGGTGTTGCGAAGAAAAATTCCGCGCTCCCGAATTTGTTAAAAAAATAAAATTACTTGCTAATTAAGCTAAACAAACCGGTGTTGCGAAGAAAAGTTCCGCGCTCCCGAATTTGTTAAAAAAATAAAATTACTTGCTAATTAAGCTAAACAAACCGGTGTTGCGAAGAAAAATTCCGCGCTCCCGAATTTGTTATAGAAATAAAATTGCTTTATAAGTAAGCTTTACAAACCGGTGTTGCGAAGATAAAATTCCGCGCCCCCAAATTTAACAAAAAAGAAAAATCGGTGAAATCTCGCGAAGAAAAATTCCGCGATAGATCGAATATCCCATTGAGGGAATATATAAAAATTTTAAGAATTGTGAAGAAGAAATTAGCGATACTGCTAGTGAGTGAGCATCCAGAAGAAGCTGTATAATTTAAGTGAAAGTTTTTGTAAATTAAATTAAGTTAATTAAGGAAAATTGTGTAAGTGGCAAGCTGCGCGAAAGAGGGATTTATTAAGGTATTTATATTCATACTTTTTCAAAACTAAATCAATTACATAATAATGGAGGAAACAAGGAAAACCCTTCTCGAGTTGACGGGTGCCGTTAATGCGATCCTGGAAACCCTAAAGGGTTTCGAAGGACGCCTCAGACATCTGGAAGGTGCCGGCGAGTCAAATGTTGCTCCGACCTGTGAGTCGGTACAACTATGCGGTCCAAAGACCGAAGATGACTTAAAGGATATCTGCAGGCTACCTGACTGTGTCAAGGAGCTTCAGGTTTTTATCGGGGATCCAACACAGTATGTATCATGGATACATAATGTGGAAGGGATCCTCAAGGATTTCGAGATAGTTAAAAACAAACCTATCTATCGTGCGATACTCTCGCACATAAGGCAAAAAATAAGGGGGGGCGCCGATACGGCTTTAGTGTCATATAATATTTTCGATGACGATTGGTCAGCGATAAAGAAATGTTTGTCGCTGCACTATGCTGATAAACGCGACATTCGGACGCTGGAGCACCAGCTGAATCAGCTGACTCAAAGGGGAGCGAAGTTAGATGAGTTCTACGCGACAGTGAACCATCAATTCTCGCTAATAATAAATAAAATTAAGACGGAGTCGTACTCTCCGGAAACCGTAGGCGCGTTGGTAGAAACCTACCGAAACCGCGCTCTGGATGTGTTTATTAGAGGCCTGCGGGGTGATTTATCGAAAATGTTGATAATCCAAAAACCCAGGACCTTACCGGAGGCCTACACGGCATGCCTCGAGATACAGAATCTTGACTACCGAAACAACGCGATCCACCTGCCAAACGTGGTGAATAAGGTAACGACACCTATAAACCCAACTTTTGGAATGGACCAGAGATCGTTTCGAAATCAAGCAAAATTTGTGAGGAACTTCGCGTATAGATTTAATCAACGCCCGCAAAACGAATTGCCTCCTAGGCCCAGTGCACCAAAACCTCATGAGAGAATGGACGTAGATCTCCAATCCCAATCACGCCAGGTAAATTATATGAATCGTCCGCAAGGAAATAATCCTTTTAAGCGACGATCGCGCTCAGAGAATTATCCTCAGAACAAGCATCAGAAGATGTTTAATATAAGAACTGCGGAGGAAGAGCCAATCGATATAGAGGAGGAAGTAAATTTTATGAGGGACGCCTGTCCAGCGTACCTTATATAGAATATTTTACAGGGGACGGGACGATGCTTAAGTTTTTGGTTGATACCGGGGCAAATAAAAACTTCATCAGCCCAACTGTCAAGGGCAAACCCACACCCCTGTTAAAGCCCTTTGTCGTGCACTCGGCTGCCGGCAAAGTATCTATCAAAGAAAAAATCACTGGTAGCTTCTTTAAGAAAATCGGAAACGATACTATCCTAACATTTTATATACTACCAGGGTTAAAATCTTTCGATGGTATAATAGGAGATGATACCTTGAAAGAGTTAGAAGCGGTCATCGACCGAAAAGAGAATATACTTACCTTAACTCCAAATATTAGAATTCCACTCAGAGAAAAAGTTTCGACAGAGGTCAACATCGTTCTTGACGAAGCTCTGCCCGAAAAAATAAAAATCCAACTTCGTGAATTAGTAAAGAAACACGATAGTGTATTTGGACCTCTTGACATCAAAGAGATGGTTCAAACTTCAGTGCAAGCCGAAATTAGAACAAGCGTAGACGAGCCAATATACACAAAAAGTTATCCCTACCCTGTCTGTCTAAGGGAGCGGGTAGAAAAGGAAATAAACGAATTACTGACGGAAGGGATAATCAGACCATCCAAGAGTCCGTATAATTCACCGATCTGGATAGTTCCCAAGAAGCCCAAGCCGTCCGGTGAAAAACAGTACCGGATGGTAATAGACTTCAAGCGCCTCAATGCTGTAACTATTTCAGATACTTACCCGATTCCCGACATCAACGCTACCATTGCTAGTCTGGGTAAGGCTAAATACTTTACTACGTTAGACCTTACTTCAGGGTTTCACCAAATACCAATGAAACCCTCAGACATTCCAAAAACTGCCTTTTCCACTTTGAATGGAAAATACGAATTTTTAAGGTTGCCGTTTGGCCTGAAGAATGCACCGGCCATATTTCAGAGGATGATCGACGACGTTCTCAAGGAATACATTGCTAAAATTTGCTATGTATATATCGATGACATTATTGTCTTCGGTAGTAGCGAAGAAGACCACTTGAGGAACATAGATACCATTCTTGGCAGGTTGCGCGAAGTCAACCTTAAGGTCAATCTTGAAAAAACTAACTTCATGAAGACCGAAGTAGAATTCCTGGGCTATGTTATTACTCCCGAAGGAATTCGCCCGGACGTAAAAAAGGTAACAGCTATTCAGCAAATATTGCCGCCAGACAATCTGAAAGATCTAAAGAGATTTCTAGGTATGACTTCGTACTACCGGAAATTCATTCGCGATTATGCGAAGGTCGCTAAACCCTTAACCAACATCACGAGAGGGGAAAATGCCCGCATAAAGGCTAACCAATCTAGGCGGGTGCTTATACATCTAAGTAGTGAGGCGTTACGTGCTTTTAACGACTTAAAAGAGCTTCTGACGTCTTCCGAAATTCTGGCATTCCCTGACTTCGGAAAGCCTTTCAACCTAACAACGGACGCTTCCAATTATGCAATAAGGACAAGCCAATAGCATTCATATCCCGTTCCCTCAATAAATCTGAGGAGAATTATGCAACGAACGAGAAGGAGATGTTGGCCATTGTATGGGCCTTAGACAATCTCCGCTCCTACGTCTACGGTGCGAAAAAGATCCGCATTTTCACAGATCACCAGCCGTTGGCATTTGCCCTGGGAAATCGCAATTATAACGCGAAGTTGAAAAGATGGAAGGCCCGTATCGAAGAGTATAGTTACGAATTGATTTACAAACCTGGTAAATCGAATTTCGTAGCGGACGCGCTGTCTAGATTAAAGACGGAAGTCAATCACTTGTCCGGCTCAGTTCGTGCTGAGACGGAAACAAGTTCAAGAATAGCAGAAGCCGGTTCGGGGACTGAAACCGCCAGCGAACATCACGAAAATAACTGCAGTGGAACCGAAGATACCGAAACTGCCAGTGAAGATCACGATAACAACCACGCTGTTGGAAGCAATACGGAAACTGCTAGCGAAGGTCACTCTTCCCTACAAACGGCACACAGTGCTGAACAAGATGGCTCTGACCTTATACCACATGTCGAGGTTCCAATAAATGTTTTCCGGAACCAAATTATCATCAAGATCGGCAAAGGTCTAGAAATTTACGAGGAGCCCCATCCTGGGTACTCACGCCACTACATCGCAGAAAGCGATTTAACAAAGGAAAAACTGGTAGCTATCCTAAAAAGTAAACTAAGGCCAAGCATCTTGAACGGTCTCAAAATACCCGAACCTTACCTGGCCATGCTACAGGAAGTGTATTTAGAAAACTTCGTGAACTATAAAATTCGTGTTACCCAAAGGCTGGTAGAGGATGTAAAAAACGAAGACCATATATTTGAGCTAATTTCAAATGAACACAGAAGGGCCCACAGGAATCCGAGAGAAAACAAAGAACAACTTCTTGAAAATTATTACTTCCCCCGGATGAATAGTCGTGTAAAACGGGTCACGGATACTTGCGAAGTATGCAAGACAAACAAATACGATAGACACCCGTTTAATCCAGAGTTTCAGCCTACGCCAATTCCGTCATATCCGTGCGAAATACTGCATATGGATATAATTGAAATACAAAACGAGAAATTTATTAGTTGCGTGGATAAGTTTTCCAAATTTGGGAAGTTGTTCCACATTAAAAACCGGTCAGTACTACACTTAAGGGACAAGATAACGAAGATATTACATTACTTCACTGTTCCAAAAATGCTAGTCACTGATAATGAAAGGAGCTTTCTGAGCCCCATAATACTTAATTTCATCAAATTACTGGGAATCAAACTATATCCTACACCGGTAAACCGAAGTGAAGTTAATGGACAAGTTGAGAGATTCCACTCGACTGTGCTTGAAATATATAGGTGCTTAAAAGTTGAGTATAAGGATTTGAGATTGAAAGAACTCATTAACATAACGGTCGACCGATATAACAATACCATCCACTCGGTCACAGGGAAAAAGCCTGCAGATGTGTTTTTTAACAGATGCCAACGCATCAACTATCAAAGCCTTGTCAACTTTCGAGCTAGGGTAAACCAAGAACTAAAAGGGGAAATCGAACGAAAGCAGAAGGCTGCTAATATCAGGCGAAATGCTACTAAATGTAGCCCCAAAAATATAAAAAAGGCGACATTATATATACAAGATCTAAGAGAATTCAAGGTAAAAATAAACCCCTCTTTCGCAAAGAAACTGTTGCTAAGAATAACAAGGTCACTGTAACTACCTCTACTGGGAGAAGAGTTCACAAGACCGATATTAAAAATATATAAAAAATTAAATAAAAAAAATAAAAAAGGGGAATGTTGCCCAATAGCACTTTAGCACCTAGGTTCATTGGAATTCTACAGAACAAAATATTGCACATTTATAATTAAGTCTTTTGCACATATGTAGGACAAATTTCTACGTTCATAGTTAGTTAAGTTTTTGCACTTTATAATTAATCAAGTTCATGCATTGCACATTCTTAAGATGCATTGATAATATCACACATTTATAAGTAGTTAAGTTCTTTTAAAAAAACAATTCACACCCTTATTCAGTATCTTAAGACCTTGAAAAATTCTACTGTCACTAATAAATCGTTTATAGTATGAAATTGAGTCTTACAAACTTTCATTTACCTTTTCCACTATACATCACAAATATTTAGGATCATCTCTCTGACTGTAGCACGAGGTTTTATAATTTTCGACTATAAGACCCCAATAGTCTCAATCAAGGATGGTCACGGTTGGATAATCGATGGCTATTTTAAGCTGGTTCACGTCATAGACCTTGGGAAATTTGAACATTTGGTAGACGAAATAACCACAGCAGTGAATGCCAGTGTCAAGGATCAGGAGAAGAAAACAATAATTGAATTTCACTTGCAACAACTGAACGACCGATTAAATATACTAAAGGGAAAGCCAACGAGGAAAACAAGATCCATCGATTGGATTGGCTCAGCTTGGAAATGGGTGGCAGGAAGCCCGGATGCTGGAGACTGGACAAGATCCTTCAAAGCGAACAGGAAATAATACAGAACAATAACCACCAATACAAGATAAACGAACGTATCTTCGGGGTAACGCAGGACATTACTCGCAAAATCAACCAGATGATTTACACGTTCAATCATGAAGTCGAAACGGTTGATGCAGAAAAATTCGAACAGAACGTAATTAATCAGATATTGATTATTAAGGGAGAGATAAACGAAATGCTTCGCGCATGCCAAATGGCTAGAAGTGGGACAGTGAACACAAACCTATTGGACAAGGAGGAGATAAATAGGATAATAAGCGAAATCGAAACCCTCCCTTACGAAAACGATATCCAGGCAATAGAATATGCGACACCTTCGGTCTATACCAACGACAGGAAGCTTCTGTACATCCTTGCAATGCCTAAAGTAAGGAAGTCGGAATTTAACCTATTGCACACAAGAGCGGCAATAAACGGAGATACGCAAATCGAGCTTGAGTTTAAACAGATGCTCGTAAACCACATGGAAACCTTTGGAATAGTTGGTCATTGCCTTTCCATAAGCAATTCGACAATTTGCGAAGAAAGGGCATTACAGAAAATTCCTGAGGAAGACTGCATAGCAAAAGTCCTGAAAGGAGGTTCCGCAACCTGTAATTACCATACTAACCTAAATAGGGTTATTGAGCTTGTCAAGGATGACACCATATTTGTGACCAACTACAAGGGAGAGCTGGTATCAAAGAATACTTCCAATCACCTTGACGGTACCTACGTTATCCAGTTGAATAACGAAACAATTCAGTTGGACAATAGAACATTTTCTAGTCTCATAGCTACGAGCTTGCAGGTTCTTCCTCCAGTGCTAACGGGGGCTATCACTAGGAACCACAGAGTCGATATAGGGTATGTACATAAACTCAGCCTAGTTAACATTAAAAGGTTAAAGGACCTTACCACGACACTATGGATTTCCTCCGGCACCAGTGCTCTAATCTTCCTGATGGTGACAGCCGTGGTCTTAATGATATGGCGTAAGGTCAATGTCAAATTGGACATCCCGGCAGTTAACATGCCCTACAGGACGAACCAATTAGAGGATCCAATACCCCACCAGCGCGAAACTTACTCTGCTGGCTCTGACGTCACTCTTGATCTACGGGACGTAGATTTTTAAAGGGGGAGGAGTTAACACCACAGCCCAAGGCCATGATCAAAAGTTCATGATAGCAAGTCATGCGCATTGGCTGTGTCAGCATATTCATGTCTGAACCTGTTCCCACAGTTTCAGTGCATGAGGATCTTGTTACGAGCGCGCCATTGCCACCGGATACGCGTGCAGTGGCCTATTTGACGAATCAGCGATTCGCACCGTGGGAGCAGTGGCTTTCTAACGGGAGATTAGGATAGAATAAGTGAGTTCTAAGTTGACTGTTGAAGCGAAAGCAATAAATCCATAACGGAAACGAATAAACGGTTTTTATTTTCTTAACTTGTAAGTCGAACAAGTGGGCACGCCTCCTAGTGGGCGTGCGTTCGCGTTTTTTTTATGATCACCCGGATGTGATCCTTTAACTTTGTTGTTGTTGTTGTTGTTGTTGTTGTTGTTGTTGTTGTTGTTGTTGTTGTTGTTGTTGTTGTTGTTGTTGTTGTTGTTGTTGTTGTTGTTGTTGTTGTTGTTGAATGACTGCATAGAATTATGCAAAAACATAAGGAAAGCCTACAGTCCGCTGGGGGCGAACAGTATGATACCCTATGCATATCCCTATATGCCCCAAAGAAAAAAGCATTAAGAAAATTTTATTTCATTTTAGTAATTACAAAAAAAGCCCCCAAAAAGTGGGCGTGGCCAAAAACTGTATATGACAAACTTATAAACGGGGGTAGTGCCTACATATCTTGTGAAGGATGTAATACTATATCTCTTTAACTTTAGCTTTAAAACGGTTTTTTCTAAATTGTGGGCGTATTCAAATTTTTTTTACACTTAACCATTTCGGAGCCCTAGGGAATATGTGGTGCAAATTTCAGCTTCCTAGCTCTATTTTAAAGGCCTAAAAATTGCGTACGGACGGACGAACGGAAGGATATTGCTAGATAGTTTAAGGATTTGGTCCTGATCATAAATATATATACTTTTATGGGTCTACGACGAATATTAAGGGGTGTTACAAACTATGTGTCAAAATTAATATACCCTTAGGATAGGGTATAGAAATAACCCAAAATTTTAGCATTAAGCGCCTTAGTGCGAAACAATGGATGAGTACCGTCTTGGACAAAACCCAAGTGCAGTACTTTACGTACACACCAAAGGCCTCCAAATTGAAAACCGTCGTTCTAAAGGGAATTGATCCCTCAATAGAGACGGAGGAGCTCGAAAAAGAGAAAAGTTGGAAAGCGATGAACTCAAGTTCGTGGGTGTCAAGCCGTTTTTGTCGTCTGTAGCAAGAGGTGGTAACCGAAAATTACCATTCTTCTTGGTGCAGCTCACTCCCGAGAGCAGATTTGATAGTTTGAGGAAGATTAAATACCTCTACTACCATTCTGTTATATGGGAAACATTAAAATGATCTTACCGCTGTCAGACGTTCGGTCACGCCGCGCGTAACTGCAACATGCAGTTCAGGTGCGTCAAGTCCGATAAGGACCACAGACATGGAGAATGTCCTTTTGGTAAGGCATTCCGCCTATTTCAGGCGTTGTCCACGGTTCCAGGAGCAGAAAAAGCGATCACAGGCCCGCAAGCAGTTTTCTGAAGACGAGAAGCGTCAAAAGACTCGCTCGTTCACTAATTTTGTGGCACCCGACGTGTTCTTTGCCCAGGCACAGCCCAAATGACAGTACATCCACCGAGGGTTGCTCAAAAGGCGCCTGAGGAGGACTTGGACTTAAAAGCGATCCATCTGTCTCTGCACGGAAAGATCGACAGGTTTCAAACACATTTAAATGAACAAGCGGGTCGAATAGACATTATCTATTCGGAGCTGTTTGGTAGGTCTGGCGTGCGATAATTCCAGCTCGAGTGCTCGAGACCCTTTTCGAAGCTTCCAGCTTCATTCGGAGGAGAATTATTTTTTCTTGGCTTGTTGTTGTTGTTGTTGTTGTTGTTGTTGTTGTTGTTGTTGTTGTTGTTGTTGTTGTTGTTGTTGTTGTTGTTGTTGTTGTTGTTGTTGTTGTTGTTGTTGTTGTTGTTGTTGTTGTTGTTGTTGTTGTTGTTGTTGTTGTTGTTGTTGTTGTTGTTGTTGTTGTTGTTGTTGTTGTTGTTGTTGTTGTTGTTGTTGTTGTTGTTGTTGTTGTTGTTGTTGTTGTTGTTGTTGTTGTTGTTGTTGTTGTTGTTGTTGTTGTTGTTGTTGTTGTTGTTGTTGTTGTTGTTGTTGTTGTTGTTGTTGTTGTTGTTGTTGTTGTTGTTGTTGTTGTTGTTGTTGTTGTTGTTGTTGTTGTTGTTGTTGTTGTTGTTGTTGTTGTTGTTGTTGTTGTTGTTGTTGAATGACTGCATAGAATTATGCAAAAACATAAGGAAAGCCTACAGTCCGCTGGGGGCGAACAGTATGATACCCTATGCATATCCCTATATGCCCCAAAGAAAAAAGCATTAAGAAAATTTTATTTCATTTTAGTAATTAAAAAAAAAACCCCAAAAAGTGGGCGTGGCCAAAAACTGTATATGACAAACTTATAAACGGGGGTAGTGCCTACATATCTTGTGAAGGATGTAACACTCTATCTCTTTAACTTTAGCTTTAAAACGGTTTTTTCTAAATTGTGGGCGTATTCAAATTTTTTTTACACTTAACCATTTCGGAGCCCTAGGGAACATGTGGTGCAAATTTCAGCTTCCTAGCTTAATTTTAAAGGCCTAAAAATTGCGTACTTGTTGTTGTTGTTGTTGTTGTTGTTGTTGTTGTTGTTGTTGTTGTTGTTGTTGTTGTTGTTGTTGTTGTTGTTGTTGTTGTTGTTGTTGTTGTTGTTGTTGTTGTTGTTGTTGTTGTTGTTGTTGTTGTTGTTGTTGTTGTTGTTGTTGTTGTTGTTGTTGTTGTTGTTGTTGTTGTTGTTGTTGTTGTTGTTGTTGTTGTTGTTGTTGTTGTTGTTGTTGTTGTTGTTGTTGTTGTTCTTGAATGACTGCATCGAACAGTATGATACCCTATGCATATCCCTATATGCCCCAAAGAAAAAAGCATTAAGAAAATTTTATTTCATTTTAGTAATTACAAAAAAAAGCCCCCAAAAAGTGGGCGTGGCCAAAAACTGTATATGACAAACTTATAAACGGGGGTAGTGCCTACATATCTTGTGAAGGATGTAATACTATATCTCTTTAACTTTAGCTTTAAAACGGTTTTTTCTAAATTGTGGGCGTATTCAAATTTTTTTTACACTTAACCATTTCGGAGCCCTAGGGAATATGTGGTGCAAATTTCAGCTTCCTAGCTTAATTTTAAAGGCCTAAAAATTGCGTACTTGTTGTTGTTGTTGTTGTTGTTGTTGTTGTTGTTGTTGTTGTTGTTGTTGTTGTTGTTGTTGTTGTTGTTGTTGTTGTTGTTGTTGTTGTTGTTGTTGTTGTTGTTGTTGTTGTTGTTGTTGTTGTTGTTGTTGTTGTTGTTGTTGTTGTTCTTGAATGACTGCATCGAACAGTATGATACCCTATGCATATCCCCATATGCCCCAAAGAAAAAAGCATTAAGAAAATTTTATTTCATTTTAGTAATTACAAAAAAAAGCCCCCAAAAAGTGGGCGTGGCCAAAAACTGTATATGACAAACTTATAAACGGGGGTAGTGCCTACATATCTTGTGAAGGATGTAATACTATATCTCTTTAACTTTAGCTTTAAAACGGTTTTTTCTAAATTGTGGGCGTATTCAAATTTTTTTTACACTTAACCATTTCGGAGCCCTAGGGAATATGTGGTGCAAATTTCAGCTTCCTAGCTCTATTTTAAAGGCCAAAAAATTGCGTACGGACGGACGAACGGAAGGATATTGCTAGATAGTTTAAGGATTTGGTCCTGATCATAAATATATATACTTTTATGGGTCTACGACGAATATTAAGGGGTGTTACAAACTATGTGTCAAAATTAATATACCCTTAGGATAGGGTATAGAAATAACCCAAAATTTTAGCATTAAGCGCCTTAGTGCAAAACAATGGATGAGTACCGTCTTGGAGAAAACCCAAGTGCAGTACTTTACGTACACACCAAAGGCCTCCAAATTGAAAACCGTCGTTCTAAAGGGAATTGATCCCTCAATAGAGACGGAGGAGCTCGAAAAAGAGAAAAGTTGGAAAGCGATGAACTCAAGTTCGTGGGTGTCAAGCCGTTTTTGTCGTCTGTAGCAAGAGGTGGTAACCGAAAATTACCATTCTTCTTGGTGCAGCTCACTCCCGAGAGCAGATTTGATAGTTTGAGGAAGATTAAATACCTCTACTACCATTCTGTTATATGGGAAACATTAAAATGATCTTACCGCTGTCAGACGTTCGGTCACGCCGCGCGTAACTGCAACATGCAGTTCAGGTGCGTCAAGTCCGATAAGGACCACAGACATGGAGAATGTCCTTTTGGTAAGGACAGAGTTGACGACCGGAGCGTTTTTTTTCTTGTGTGCTCTGCGGGAACTCTGGGCATTCCGCCTATTTCAGGCGTTGTCCACGGTTCCAGGAGCAGAAAAAGCGATCACAGGCCCGCAAGCAGTTTTCTGAAGACGAGAAGCGTCAAAAGACTCGCTCGTTCACTAATTTTGTGGCACCCGACGTGTTCTTTGCCCAGGCACAGCCCAAATGACAGTACATCCACCGAGGGTTGCTCAAAAGGCGCCTAAGGAGGACTTGGACTTAAAAGCGATCCTTCTGTCTCTGCACGGAAAGATCGACAGGTTTCAAACACATTTAAATGAACAAGCGGGTCGAATAGACATTATCTATTCGGAGCTGTTTGGTAGGTCTGGCGTGCGATAATTCCAGCTCGAGTGCTCGAGACCCTTTTCGAAGCTTCCAGCTTCATTCGGAGGAGGATTATTTTTTCTTGGCTTGTTGTTGTTGTTGTTGTTGTTGTTGTTGTTGTTGTTGTTGTTGTTGTTGTTGTTGTTGTTGTTGTTGCTGTTGCTGTTGTTGTTGTTGTTGTTGTTGTTGTTGTTGTTGTTGTTGTTGTTGTTGTTGTTGTTGTTCTTGTTGTTGTTGTTGTTGTTGTTGTTGTTGTTGTTGTTGTTGTTGTTGTTGTTGTTGTTGTTGTTGTTGTTGTTGTTGTTGTTGTTGTTGTTGTTGTTGTTGTTGTTGTTGTTGTTGAATGACTGCATAGAATTATGCAAAAACATAAGGAAAGCCTACAGTCCGCTGGGGGCGAACAGTATGATACCCTATGCATATCCCTATATGCCCCAAAGAAAAAAGCATTAAGAAAATTTTATTTCATTTTAGTAATTAAAAAAAAACCCCAAAAAGTGGGCGTGGCCAAAAACTGTATATGACAAACTTATAAACGGGGGTAGTGCCTACATATCTTGTGAAGGATGTAACACTCTATCTCTTTAACTTTAGCTTTAAAACGGTTTTTTCTAAATTGTGGGCGTATTCAAATTTTTTTTACACTTAACCATTTCGGAGCCCTAGGGAACATGTGGTGCAAATTTCAGCTTCCTAGCTTAATTTTAAAGGCCTAAAAATTGCGTACTTGTTGTTGTTGTTGTTGTTGTTGTTGTTGTTGTTGTTGTTGTTGTTGTTGTTGTTGTTGTTGTTGTTGTTGTTGTTGTTGTTGTTGTTGTTGTTGTTGTTGTTGTTGTTGTTGTTGTTGTTGTTGTTGTTGTTGTTGTTGTATAATGTATACATACATACACATTAATTTATTTAATAAATTATTTAATTTTTATACTTTATATGATTATTTATAAATTATTATATTTAAAATAATTAATTTATTATTTATTTTTAAATAAACTATAAAATAATTAAATTAGGGGTTTAATTATATTAAAAAATGTTTATATTAGGAGGAGTTACTAAATTTAATTATATTAATGTATATATATATATATATATATATATATTAATTTAATAATTTATTAAATAAATATATTTATTTAATTAATTTTTAAAAAATATACTTTTTTTATATATTTATATTTAAATTAATTTATAATTTATAATAATTTAATAAAAAATTTTAAACTTATAAAGTTTTATTTTGGCTTAAAAAATTTATTATTAATTTATATTATATGTAAATTTTTGTGTGAAATTTTATTTATTTTGAAAGTAAATATTTATTTTTATTTGCAGTAATTAATATTATAAATTAAAGAAATTTAGAAATAGAAATATTAATTAATATTAACATAATTTGTGCCAGCAGTTGCGGTTATACAAATAATATAAATAAATTTTATTAATAAAAGTTAAATGTTTTTTTAAAATTTAGTTAATTAATTATTAAGTGAAATTTTAATTAATTTAAAATATTTTAAAATAAAAAGTTATTGAAGCTTTCAAATTTTAATTAAAAACTAGGATTAGATACCCTATTATTTAAAATATAATTATACAATAATTTGAGTAGTAATAGATATAATCTTGAAACTTAAAAAATTTGGCGGTATTTTAGTCTATTCAGAGGAACTTGTCTTATAATCGATAATCCACGATGTACCTTACTTAAAATTGTTAATCAATCTATATATCGTTGTTATTAGAATATTTTATAAGAATAATAATTTTCTGAAATTTATATTAAAATTAATATCAAATCAAGGTGTAGTTTATTTTTATGTACAGATGAGTTACAATAAACTTTATTTTTGGATTTAAATATGAAAAATTTAATTAAATTGGATTTGATAGTAAAATTATAAAGATAAATAATTTGATTTTAGCTCTAAAATATGTACATATCGCCCGTCACTCTTGTTATTAAAATAAGATAAGTCGTAACATAGTAGATGTACTGGAAAGTGTATCTAGAATCAATTTAAAGCTTATTAAGAAAAGTATTTCATTTACATTGAAAAGATTTTTGTGCAAATCAATATAAATTGAATTATATATTATTTATTAATATTGTATTATTTTAAAAAATTAATTACTAAAAATAATTATAAAAAAAAATGTTTAAGTATATTTTATAGAAAAAATAATATTAATTATAGTTTATTAGTATTGTAAAAAAAAATTGAAATATTATGAAAAATTATTATTTAAAAAGAAAATTTTATTTATTGTATCTTGTGTATCAGAGTGTATTAAATATAAAATAATTAAAATTATTAATCTCGATTTTAAAAGATTTAATAAATTATAAAAGTTAATGTAACAAAATTATTTTAAATAATTTATTAGAAATGAAATGTTATTCGTTTTTAAAGGTATCTAGTTTTTTAAGAAATAAATTTAATTTAGTTTTTTAAAATTTATAAAATTAATTTTTTTAATTTTATAATTTTTAAAAAATAGTATTTTATGGGATAAGCTATAAAATAAATTGTTATAAATAATAAATAAAATTTTAAATATAATATGTTTAGAAGTATCAATTTTTATTAAGTTTGTTATAAATTAATTTTTATATAACATTATTTATTATATTTTAATTTTTTATGAAAATATTTATTTTAATTTTAAAAATAAATTAATAATGATATAATTAGTATATAAAAATTTATAAAATTTAATTTTTTTGAAAAGTTTAAGTAAAGAATTCGGCAAAAATAATGTTCGCCTGTTTAACAAAAACATGTCTTTTAGAAATTAATTTAAAGTCTAACCTGCCCACTGATTTTTTATTAAATGGCCGCAGTATTTTAACTGTGCAAAGGTAGCATAATCATTAGTCTTTTAATTGAAGGCTGGAATGAATGGTTGGACGAAATATTAACTGTTTCATTTGAATTTATAATAGAATTTTATTTTTTAGTCAAAAAGCTAAAATTTATTTAAAAGACGAGAAGACCCTATAAATCTTTATATTTATTTTATTTTAATTTTTAAGATTAAGTTAGTTATTATAATAATATAATATTTTATTGGGGTGATAGTAAAATTTAATTAACTTTTAAATGTTAAAGTCATAGATTTATGAATAATTGATCCATTTTTAATGATTAAAAAATTAAGTTACTTTAGGGATAACAGCGTAATTTTTTTGGAGAGTTCATATTGATAAAAAAGATTGCGACCTCGATGTTGGATTAAGATATAATTTTAGGTGTAGCCGTTTAAATTTTAAGTCTGTTCGACTTTTAAAATCTTACATGATCTGAGTTCAAACCGGTGTAAGCCAGGTTGGTTTCTATCTTTAATTAAGTTTTATATTTTAGTACGAAAGGATTAAATATAAAAATAAATATATTTTATAAATAAGAATATAATTAATTTATAAAAACTATTTTGGCAGATTAATGTAATAAATTTAGAATTTATAAATGTAATTTATATTACAAATAGTACTTGTTTTATATAGAAATTATTTTATCTTTTATTATAAGTTTAATATTAATTATTTGTGTTTTAGTAAGAGTAGCTTTTTTAACTTTATTAGAACGTAAAGTTTTAGGGTATATTCAAATTCGTAAGGGACCAAATAAGGTAGGTTTAATAGGAATTCCTCAACCTTTTTGTGATGCAATTAAATTATTTACAAAAGAACAAACTTATCCTTTATTATCAAATTATATTTCTTATTATTTTTCTCCAATTTTTTCATTATTTTTGTCATTGTTATTATGAATATGTATACCTTTTTTTATTAAGCTATTTTCTTTTAATTTAGGTTTATTATTTTTTATATGTTGTACAAGTTTAGGAGTTTATACTGTTATAATTGCTGGTTGATCGTCTAATTCTAATTATGCTTTATTAGGAGGTTTACGTTCTATTGCTCAAACTATTTCTTATGAAGTTAGATTAGCTTTAATTTTATTATCTTTTGTTTTTTTGATTAATAATTATAATATATTAAATTTTTATTATTATCAAGTTTATATATGATTTTTTGTTATTTTGTATCCTTTAGCGTTTATTTGATTAATTATTTCTTTAGCAGAAACTAATCGTACACCATTTGATTTTGCTGAAGGTGAATCAGAATTAGTTTCTGGGTTTAATGTTGAATATAGAAGAGGAAGATTTGCGTTAATTTTTTTATCTGAATATGCAAGAATTTTATTTATAAGAATATTATTTTCTTTAATTTTTTTAGGGGGGGACATTTTTAGACTATTATTTTATTTAAAATTAATATTTATTTCTTTTGTTTTTATTTGAGTTCGTGGCACTTTACCTCGATTTCGTTATGATAAATTAATATATTTAGCTTGAAAGAGTTTTTTACCATTTTCTTTAAATTATCTATTATTTTTTATTGGTTTAAAAATTTTTTTAATATATTTAATTTAAGTAATTTTTATTAGTAAAGTTAATAGAAAATTATGGTTTCTATATTATGTTTTCAAAACATACACTTGTTCAAGTTCATTAACTAATTATTAATTTAATAAATTATCTCATCATTTACAAATTAAAGGGTTTACAATATAATATAAGAAATATAATACTGTTAAAATTTGGCCAATAATAATATAAGGGTCTTCTACTGGTCGAGCTCCGATTCATGTTAATAAAATTACAATAACAAATATAATTCAAAATAAAATTTGGTTAATTGGGTAAAATGAGATACCTCGAAATTTTCTTAAATTATAAAATGGTATAATTATTAAAATAGCAATTGATATAACTAAGGCAATTACTCCTCCTAGTTTGTTGGGAATTGATCGTAAAATTGCATAAGCAAATAAAAAATATCATTCAGGTTGAATATGAATTGGAGTTACTAGAGGATTAGCAGGAATAAAATTATCTGGGTCTCCTAATAAATAAGGGTTTCATAAAGTTAATAAAGTTAATAATAAAATTATTACAATAAACCCTGTAATGTCCTTATAACTAAAATAAGGGTGAAATGGAATTTTGTCTAAATTAGAATTAAGACCAATAGGATTATTAGACCCTGTTTGGTGTAAAAATAATAAATGAATTATTACTATAGCTAGTACAATAAATGGTAAGATAAAATGAAATGTAAAGAATCGAGTTAAAGTTGCGTTATCAACAGCAAATCCTCCTCAAATTCATTGTACTAGGTCTGTCCCTAAATATGGAATAGCTGATAGTAAGTTAGTAATTACTGTAGCACCTCAAAAAGATATTTGTCCTCATGGTAATACATATCCTATAAATGCTGTTCCTATTACTAAAAATAAAATAATAGTTCCAGAAAGTCATGTTGGAGTAAATAAATATGATCCGTAATATATTCCTCGCCCTACATGTATATAGATGCAAATAAAGAAAAAAGATGCACCATTAGCATGTAGTGTTCGTAATAATCATCCATAGTTTACATTTCGACAAATATGATCTACTCTGTTAAAAGCTAATCTAATGTCTGCAGTGTAATGTATAGCTAAAAATAATCCAGTTAAAATTTGGATAATTAAACATAATCCTAATAATGATCCAAAATTTCACCATACAGAAATATTAATAGGTGTAGGTAAATCAACTAAAGCATTATTAGCAATTTTTAAAATAGGATGATGAGTTCGTATTGGTTTATTCATTAGTTAATTTATTATACGAAGAGGTCCATAAAATAATTTAGTAATTTTTACAGTTACAATTAATGTAATTAGTAAATAATTAATTAATATGATTGTAATTATGTTTGTTGGGTAATTGTATAATTTATTTAAATTTAATGAATTTTCTGTTATAAATCTGTTAATATCAGTAATTGAAATTATTTCATTGTTTATTGAATTAAATATTAAACTAATTTTGTCAATAAAAAAAATAATGATTATTATAGATAATATAAATATAAATATTATTACAATTATTTTTATTGATAAAGAAAATATTTCATTTGAAGCTAAGGATGTTACATAAATAAATAAAACTAATATTCCACCAACAAAAATTAAAAATAAAATATAGGAAAATCAAAAACTTTTAGTTATTAAACCTGAAATACAACAAATTAAAATTGTTTGAATAAGTAATAATATTCCTATTCTTAATGGATGATTTATTTGTATAAAAATAAATCTAAATATAAAGGTTATTCTGTATAGTATTAATTGTATAATATCAAGAAATAGTTTATTTAAAATATTAATTTTGGAGATTAATGATAAAGGTTTTTCTTTTTTCTTGAAGTTTAAAAAGAAATTATTCTTATTTTTGGTTTACAAGACCAATGTTTTTGTTAAACTATTAAAACTAATGATAATGTTATTTAATTGAGGGTTGCCTTTTTTTTTGATAATAATAGGAATTATTGTTTTTATTTCTAATTGTAAGCATTTATTAAGTATGCTTTTAAGTTTAGAGTATATTGTTTTATCTTTATTTTATATATTATTTATTTATTTGAATATATTAAATTATGAAAATTATTTTATAATAGTTTTTATAACTTTTAGAGTTTGTGAAGGAGTTTTAGGTCTTTCAATTTTAGTTTCAATAATTCGTACATATGGAAATGATTATTTTCAATCTTTTAATATTTTACAATGTTAAAAATTTTATTAATATTATTGTTAATATTTCCGGTATGTTTTATACAAAATATATTTTGAATGGTTCAAAATATATTATTTATAATTATAATAATTTTAATTATTTATAATTATCATGGAAATTATTTTGTTATAGTATCTTATTTTTTAGGTATAGACATACTTTCGTACGGAATGATTTTATTAAGTTTTTGAATCTGTTCTTTAATATTAATAGCAAGAGATTCTATTAATAAGTTAAATAATTATAAAAATTTATTTTTAATTAATTTATTAATATTATTATTATTATTATTATTAACTTTTAGAAGAATAAATTTATTTTTGTTTTATTTATTTTTTGAAGGGAGATTAATTCCTACTTTATTTTTAATTTTAGGGTGAGGGTATCAACCTGAACGTCTACAAGCTGGTATGTATTTATTATTTTATACGTTATTGGTTTCATTACCTATATTAATTTCAATTTTTTATTTGTATAAAAATATAAATACAATAAATTTTTATATATTAAATAATATAAATTTTAGTTTTTTTATTTTGTATATATCTTTAATTTTATCTTTTTTAGTAAAAATACCTATATTTTTAGTTCATTTATGGTTACCTAAGGCTCATGTAGAAGCTCCAGTTTCTGGTTCAATAATTTTAGCTGGTATTATATTAAAATTAGGTGGATATGGTTTATTACGTGTTTTTAATTTTTTACAAATTATAGGATTAAAGTTTAATTTTTGATTTATTAGAATTAGATTAGTGGGAGGAGTTTTAGTTAGTTTAATTTGTTTACGTCAAACTGATTTAAAATCTTTAATTGCTTATTCTTCAGTAGCTCATATAGGTATTGTATTAAGAGGTTTAATAACTATAACTTATTGGGGAATTTGCGGATCTTATACCTTAATAATTGCTCATGGGTTATGTTCTTCTGGTTTATTTTGTTTAGCAAATATATCTTATGAACGATTAGGTAGACGTAGATTATTAATTAATAAGGGTTTATTAAATTTTATGCCTTCTATAACATTATGATGATTTTTATTATGTTCGGCTAATATAGCAGCTCCTCCTACTTTAAATTTATTAGGGGAAATTTCTTTATTAAATAGAATTGTTAGATGATCTTGGTTAACAATAATTTTGTTGATATTTTTATCTTTTTTTAGAGCTGCTTATACACTATATTTGTATGCTTATAGTCAACATGGTAAATTAAATTCAGGGGTTTATTCTTTTAGTATAGGGTTTAATCGAGAATATTTATTATTATTTTTACATTGATTCCCTTTAAATTTATTAGTATTAAAATCTGAGATATGTTTATTATGATTATAATTTATTTAAATAGTTTAAAAAAAATATTGATTTGTGGTGTCGATGATATGAATTTATTCATTTTAAATTGTGAAATATATATCAATTAATTTAATTAGTTTTGTATTTTTATTAATAACAAGAATTTCTTTATTATTAATTTCTTTTTATTTTATTATTAATGAAATAATTTTATTTATTGAATGAGAAGTAGTATCTTTAAATTCTTCTAGAATTGTTATAACTTTTTTATTTGATTGAATGAGACTTATATTTATATCTTTTGTTTTATTAATTTCTTCTATAGTAATTTATTATAGAATAGAATATATAAGTGGAGATGTAAATATAAATCGTTTTATTATATTAGTTTTATTATTTGTTATATCTATGATATTATTGATTATTAGTCCTAATTTAATTAGAATTTTATTAGGTTGAGATGGTTTAGGACTTGTTTCTTATTGTTTAGTTATCTATTTTAATAATATTAAATCTTATAATGCAGGTATATTAACAGCTTTATTAAATCGAATTGGGGATGTAGCTTTGTTATTAGCTATTGCTTGAATATTAAATTATGGAAGTTGAAGTTATATTTTTTATTTAGAATTTATAAAAAATGATAATATAATATTATTAATTGGTTCATTAGTTATATTAGCAGCAATAACAAAAAGAGCTCAGATTCCTTTTTCTTCTTGACTACCTGCAGCTATAGCTGCCCCTACTCCAGTTTCTGCTTTAGTTCATTCTTCTACTTTAGTTACTGCAGGAATTTATTTATTAATTCGTTTTAATATTTTATTAGTTAATTCTTGGATAGGTCAGTTACTTTTATTATTAGCAGGATTAACTATATTTATATCTGGATTAGGTGCAAATTTTGAATTTGATTTAAAAAAGATTATTGCTTTATCTACTTTAAGTCAATTAGGGTTAATAATAATAATTTTATCATTAGGATATTATAAATTGGCTTTTTTTCATTTATTAACTCATGCTTTATTTAAGGCATTATTATTTATATGTGCTGGGGCTATTATTCATAATATAAATAATTCTCAGGATTTACGATTAATAGGGGGTTTAAGAATTTATATGCCTTTGACTAGAACTTGTTTTAATGTTGCTAATTTAGCTTTATGTGGTATACCTTTTTTAGCTGGGTTTTATTCTAAGGATTTAATTTTAGAAGTTGTTTCTATAAGTATAATAAATATATTTATTTATTTTTTATTCTTTTTTTCTACAGGTTTAACAGTTTGTTATTCTTTACGGTTAGTTTATTATTCAATAACTGGGGATTTAAATTGTAGATCTTTAAATGTTTTAAATGATGAAAGATGAGTAATATTGCGAGGAATATTAGTATTAGTATTTATAAGAGTAATTGGGGGTAGTATATTAAGATGATTAATTTTTTTAACTCCTATTACTATTGTTTTACCTTTTTATTTAAAATTTATAACATTATTTGTTTGTATTTCAGGGGGTTTATGGGGTTATTTAGTTTCTAAAACTTCATTATTTTTTTTCAATAAATCGTTAAGTATATATTTAACTAGTGTATTTATTGGATCTATATGATTTATGCCTTATATTTCTACTTATGGTATTATTAATTATTCTTTGAAATATGGGATGAATGTTTTAAAGAATTTTGATCAAGGTTGGTCAGAATTTATGGGTAGTCAAAATTTATATAATCAATTAGTTCTATTTTCAAAGTTTTATTACACTATACAAAATAATAATTTAAAAATTTATTTATTAATTTTTATTTTATGATTTACAGTTTTAATAATAATTTTAGTTTTATTATATTTAAATAGCTTATAATTAGAGTATAATATTGAAGATATTAGGGAGATTAATTAATCTTTAAATATTTAAATAATTAAAAATAGTAATTTATAAAAAAAAATTTTTTATTTTTACAATGAAAATGTAATGTTTTATTAAACTATATAAATAAGAAATATAAATGGAATTTAACCATTAAAATAAAAAGTTAGCAGCTTTTATTTGAATACCATATTTCTTTAATTGGAATTTATAATTCATTTTTATCATTAACAGTGATATACCTCTTTTTGGTTTCAATTAATAGAATAAGGGTAAAATTACCTAAGATTAGGTCGAAACTAATTGCAATTCATCGCTTCATATTCTAAGGTAAATTGAATAATTCAATTATTTTTGAATGCAAATCAAATGTTATTTATTTAACTATAACCCTATTAATTTGATCAATTTAGTATTCCTTGGTTTCATTCATGGTATAATCCGATTAATAAAATTAAAATAAAAATAACAGATGTAATTGTTCATATTATTAAATTTGAATAGTTAATAATTAAAATTATAGGTAAAATTAATGCAATTTCTACATCAAAAATTAAGAAAATAATAGTAATTAAAAAAAATTTTAAAGAAAATGGTAGACGAGAAGAAGATATAGGGTCAAATCCGCATTCAAATGGAGATCTTTTTTCTCGATCTCTTAAACTTTTTTTTGACAAAATTGTAGCTAGTCTTATAACAATAACAGATAATAAAAAGATAAAAGAAGAAATTGAAATTATTGAAAAAATTATTTATACTATTATATTAATAGACCTTATGATTGGAAGTCATATATACTTTTATACTATATAAATAATTTTTATCCTCCTCATCAATAGATTGATACATATAAAAATAATCAAACAATATCAACAAAATGTCAGTATCATGCTGCTGCTTCAAATCCAAAATGATGATTTTTAGAGAAATGATTATTTAAATGTCGAATTAAACAAATTAATAAAAAAGTAGTACCAATTAAAACATGTAATCCATGGAATCCTGTTGCTATGAAAAATGTAGAACCGTAAACAGCATCTGCAATAGTAAATGGAGCTTCAATATATTCATATGCTTGTAAAATAGAAAAATAAATTCCTAATAGAACTGTAAAAAATAATCTTTGTGTAGCTTGAGAGTGATTATTTTCTATTAATCTATGGTGTGCTCAAGTTACTGTAATACCTGATGCTAATAAAATTGTTGTATTTAATAAAGGAATTTGGAATGGATTAAATGGGATAATACCTATAGGTGGTCAAATAGCACCTAATTCAATTGTGGGTGATAATCTTCTATGAAAAAAAGCTCAAAAAAATGATGAAAAAAAAAGCACTTCTGATAAAATAAATAAAATTATTCCTCATCGTAATCCTGTTGTTACAGCGTAAGTATGTAAACCTTGAAAAGTACCTTCTCGTGATACATCTCGTCATCATTGATAAACTGTTAAAGAAGTAATTAATAATCCAATTAATAGTAAAATTATATTATATTGGTGAAATCATTTTACTATACCAGATACTAATGTTATTGTACCGATTGCTCCTGTTAATGGTCATGGGCTATAATCTACTAAATGAAATGGGTGATTTGAGTGTGTTGACATTATATTAAATTACTTCTCTAGAGTATAGTGTTCTTAATACTGCAAATACGTAAGATTGAATAATAGCGACTGCTGATTCTAAGACTAATAAAGCGATTTGTGTAATTAATAAAATAATAACAATAATAGATGAAAGAGAAGGGCCAGTATTTCCTAATAATGTTAATAATAAATGTCCAGCAATTATATTAGCAGTTAAACGAACAGCTAAAGTTCCTGGTCGAATAATATTTCTAATAGTTTCAATACATACTATAAAAGGTATTAAAACAGCTGGAGTTCCTTGTGGAACTAAATGGGTAAATATATGTTGTGTATGGTTTAATCAACCATAAATTATAAAAGCTAATCATAATGGTAATGCTAAAGATAATGTTAATGTTAAATGACTTGTTCTAGTAAAAATATAAGGGAATAATCCTATAAAATTATTAAATAAAATAAGTCTAAATAAAGAAATAAAAATTAAGGTTGTTCCTTTTTGGTTAGGATTTCCTAATAAAGTTTTAAATTCTTTATGTAATGTGGATAAAATACTATTTCAAATAATATGGTAACGTGAAGGTATTAACCAGTATATAGATGGAATTAATAATAATCCTAAAAAAGTTCTTAATCAATTTAATGATAAGTTAAAGATTCTAGATGAAGGGTCAAAAACAGAGAATAAATTAGTTATCATTTTCAATTTATTGAAGTTGTATTTAAAGTGTTTAAATTTTTTGATTTGATAGTTGAGGGAGAATAAATAAAATAATTTATTATATTAAATAAAATAAAAATTAATAAAAATAAAATAAATAAACTTAATCATCTAATAGGGCTTATTTGTGGGATTAAAAAATATTATTTGTATAATAATTTTAGTTTGACATACTAATGTTATTTATTTAACTAATTTTTTTTTTTTTTTTTTTTTTTTTTTTTTTTTCATTAAAAGTAATTGCTAGATTACTATAACATGGTTTAAGAGACCAGTACTTGCTTTCAGTCATTTAATGTTAATTTATGTTAGAAATTCATTTAATAAAAAAATTTATAGGAACACTTTCAATTACAATAGGTATAAAACTATGATTAGCTCCACAAATTTCTGAACATTGACCAAAAAATAAACCTGGTCGGTTAATAAAAAAATTAGTTTGATTTAATCGACCTGGAGTTCCATCAATTTTTACACCTAATGCAGGAATTGTTCATGAATGAATTACATCGGCAGCTGTTACTAGAATTCGAATTTGATGATTTATAGGTAATACAATTCGATTGTCTACGTCTAATAGGCGAAATCTATTTAATTGTAATTCATTTGATGGGATTATATATGAATCAAATTCGATATTAATAAAATCTGAATATTCGTAACTTCAGTATCATTGATGACCAATAGATTTAATAGTAATTGTTGGTTCATTGATTTCATCTAGTAAGTAAAGTAAACGTAATGATGGAAAGGCAATAAATAATAAAATGAATGTTGGTAAAATTGTTCAAATTACTTCAATTGTTTGTCCATGTAAAAGGAAACGATTTCTATATTTATTAAAAAATAATATAAATATTATGTAACTTACTATAATTGTAATTATAATTAAAATTAATAAAGTATGATCATGAAAAAATGTTAATTGTTCTATTAAAGGTGAAGCTCTGTCTTGTAAATTTAAGTTTGCTCATGTTGACATTATTCTAATAAAAGTAAAATACTTTATATATAGAGCTTAAATCTATTGCACTAATCTGCCATATTAGAAATTAGATAATAAAGGTAGTTCTGAATAACTATGTTCAGCTGGTGGAATATTTTGGTATCATTCAATTGAAGAATTTAGTTGTATAGGATAAATTACTTGTCGTTGTTTAATTAAACTTTTTCATAGAATAATAATAAAAAAAATGATTCCTACTAATGAAATAGTAGAACCAATTGTTGAGATAACATTTCATGTTGTGTAAGAGTCAGGATAATCAGAGTATCGTCGTGGTATACCTGCTAGTCCTAAAAAATGTTGTGGGAAAAATGTTAAATTTACTCCAATGAATATAATAATAAATTGAGTTTTTAGTCATTTATTATTAAGTGTTAATCCTGTGAATAGTGGGTATCAATGTACAAATCCAGCTATAATAGCAAATACTGCTCCTATAGATAAAACATAATGGAAGTGGGCTACAACATAATATGTATCATGTAAAATAATATCAATAGATGAGTTTGCTAGAACTACACCTGTTAATCCCCCTACAGTAAATAAGAATACAAATCCTAAAGCTCATAAAATAGCTGGTGAGTAATTTAATTGAGTTCCATGAAGAGTAGCTAATCAACTAAAAATTTTGATTCCAGTAGGAATAGCAATAATTATAGTAGCAGAAGTGAAGTAAGCTCGAGTATCAACATCTATACCAACTGTGAATATGTGATGTGCTCATACAATGAATCCTAATAATCCAATTGCTAGTATAGCATAGATTATACCTAAAGATCCAAATGTTTCCTTTTTTCCGCATTCTTGTCTAATAATATGAGAAATTATTCCAAATCCTGGTAGAATTAGAATGTATACTTCTGGATGTCCAAAAAATCAGAATAAATGTTGATATAAAATTGGATCCCCTCCTCCTGCTGGATCAAAAAATGATGTATTTAAGTTTCGATCTGTAAGTAGTATAGTAATAGCTCCTGCTAGTACAGGTAAAGATAGTAGTAAAAGTAATGCAGTAATTACAACTGATCATACAAATAAAGGTATTCGGTCATAAGAAATACCTGTAGAACGTATATTAATAACTGTTGTAATAAAATTTACTGCTCCTAAAATAGATGATATACCGGCTAAATGAAGAGAGAAAATTGCTAAATCAACTGAAGCTCCACCATGTGCAATTACAGAAGAAAGAGGTGGGTAAACAGTTCATCCTGTTCCAGCTCCGTTTTCTACTATTCTTCTTACTAAAAGTAAAGTTAAAGATGGTGGTAAAAGTCAAAAACTTATATTATTTATTCGAGGAAATGCTATGTCAGGAGCTCCTAGTATTAAAGGAACTAATCAATTACCAAATCCTCCAATTATAATTGGTATTACTATAAAAAAAATTATAACAAAAGCATGTGCAGTAACAATAACATTATAAATTTGGTCATCTCCAATTAATGCACCTGGGTGTCCTAATTCTGCACGAATTAATAAACTTAAAGAAGTTCCTACTATTCCTGCTCAAATTCCGAATAAGAAATATAAAGTACCAATATCTTTATGATTAGTTGAAAATAATCATTGTTGCGATTAAATGGCTGAAAATTTAGGCAATAAACTGTAAATTTATTTATAAGAAAGTATTCTTTTTAATCAAGTTTTATAGTCATGTATGATATTAGATTGCAATTCTAAAGGAATAATTAAAAATTATTAAAACTTAAAAGATTATTCTTATATTTATAGCTTTGAAGGCTATTAGTTTATTTAACTTAAAGTTTTAAATTAAATAATAAGAAAATCTAATAATAAATAGTCCAAATGTAGAAATAAAAGAAGATACTAGGTATAAATTTAATAAAAAATTATTTCAATAAATATTAAAAGTTCAGTTATTTTCTAAATTATTAAGTATAAAAGCTGTATAGCATAAACGTAAATAAAAAAATAATGTAATTAATCTTATTAAAATTATAATAGTTAATATGAAAAATTGGTTATTTAATGTTAAATATTGGATAGTAAATCATTTAGGGATAAATCCTAAGAATGGTGGTAGTCCACCTAATGATAATAAATTTAAAAATAATATAAATTTTAAATTATTGTTGAAAAAAAATAATGAAAATAATTGATTAATATGAAATAAGTTAAATATATTAAATAAAAGAATTAAATTTAATGATATGAAACTATAAAATATAAAATAATTAATTCATAAAGATTCATTTGAGTATATGAAATACAACAAATTAAAATTGTTTGAATAAGTAATAATATTCCTATTCTTAATGGATGATTTATTTGTATAAAAATAAATCTAAATATAAAGGTTATTCTGTATAGTATTAATTGTATAATATCAAGAAATAGTTTATTTAAAATATTAATTTTGGAGATTAATGATAAAGGTTTTTCTTTTTTCTTGAAGTTTAAAAAGAAATTATTCTTATTTTTGGTTTACAAGACCAATGTTTTTGTTAAACTATTAAAACTAATGATAATGTTATTTAATTGAGGGTTGCCTTTTTTTTTGATAATAATAGGAATTATTGTTTTTATTTCTAATTGTAAGCATTTATTAAGTATGCTTTTAAGTTTAGAGTATATTGTTTTATCTTTATTTTATATATTATTTATTTATTTGAATATATTAAATTATGAAAATTATTTTATAATAGTTTTTATAACTTTTAGAGTTTGTGAAGGAGTTTTAGGTCTTTCAATTTTAGTTTCAATAATTCGTACATATGGAAATGATTATTTTCAATCTTTTAATATTTTACAATGTTAAAAATTTTATTAATATTATTGTTAATATTTCCGGTATGTTTTATACAAAATATATTTTGAATGGTTCAAAATATATTATTTATAATTATAATAATTTTAATTATTTATAATTATCATGGAAATTATTTTGTTATAGTATCTTATTTTTTAGGTATAGACATACTTTCGTACGGAATGATTTTATTAAGTTTTTGAATCTGTTCTTTAATATTAATAGCAAGAGATTCTATTAATAAGTTAAATAATTATAAAAATTTATTTTTAATTAATTTATTAATATTATTATTATTATTATTATTAACTTTTAGAAGAATAAATTTATTTTTGTTTTATTTATTTTTTGAAGGGAGATTAATTCCTACTTTATTTTTAATTTTAGGGTGAGGGTATCAACCTGAACGTCTACAAGCTGGTATGTATTTATTATTTTATACGTTATTGGTTTCATTACCTATATTAATTTCAATTTTTTATTTGTATAAAAATATAAATACAATAAATTTTTATATATTAAATAATATAAATTTTAGTTTTTTTATTTTGTATATATCTTTAATTTTATCTTTTTTAGTAAAAATACCTATATTTTTAGTTCATTTATGGTTACCTAAGGCTCATGTAGAAGCTCCAGTTTCTGGTTCAATAATTTTAGCTGGTATTATATTAAAATTAGGTGGATATGGTTTATTACGTGTTTTTAATTTTTTACAAATTATAGGATTAAAGTTTAATTTTTGATTTATTAGAATTAGATTAGTGGGAGGAGTTTTAGTTAGTTTAATTTGTTTACGTCAAACTGATTTAAAATCTTTAATTGCTTATTCTTCAGTAGCTCATATAGGTATTGTATTAAGAGGTTTAATAACTATAACTTATTGGGGAATTTGCGGATCTTATACCTTAATAATTGCTCATGGGTTATGTTCTTCTGGTTTATTTTGTTTAGCAAATATATCTTATGAACGATTAGGTAGACGTAGATTATTAATTAATAAGGGTTTATTAAATTTTATGCCTTCTATAACATTATGATGATTTTTATTATGTTCGGCTAATATAGCAGCTCCTCCTACTTTAAATTTATTAGGGGAAATTTCTTTATTAAATAGAATTGTTAGATGATCTTGGTTAACAATAATTTTGTTGATATTTTTATCTTTTTTTAGAGCTGCTTATACACTATATTTGTATGCTTATAGTCAACATGGTAAATTAAATTCAGGGGTTTATTCTTTTAGTATAGGGTTTAATCGAGAATATTTATTATTATTTTTACATTGATTCCCTTTAAATTTATTAGTATTAAAATCTGAGATATGTTTATTATGATTATAATTTATTTAAATAGTTTAAAAAAAATATTGATTTGTGGTGTCGATGATATGAATTTATTCATTTTAAATTGTGAAATATATATCAATTAATTTAATTAGTTTTGTATTTTTATTAATAACAAGAATTTCTTTATTATTAATTTCTTTTTATTTTATTATTAATGAAATAATTTTATTTATTGAATGAGAAGTAGTATCTTTAAATTCTTCTAGAATTGTTATAACTTTTTTATTTGATTGAATGAGACTTATATTTATATCTTTTGTTTTATTAATTTCTTCTATAGTAATTTATTATAGAATAGAATATATAAGTGGAGATGTAAATATAAATCGTTTTATTATATTAGTTTTATTATTTGTTATATCTATGATATTATTGATTATTAGTCCTAATTTAATTAGAATTTTATTAGGTTGAGATGGTTTAGGACTTGTTTCTTATTGTTTAGTTATCTATTTTAATAATATTAAATCTTATAATGCAGGTATATTAACAGCTTTATTAAATCGAATTGGGGATGTAGCTTTGTTATTAGCTATTGCTTGAATATTAAATTATGGAAGTTGAAGTTATATTTTTTATTTAGAATTTATAAAAAATGATAATATAATATTATTAATTGGTTCATTAGTTATATTAGCAGCAATAACAAAAAGAGCTCAGATTCCTTTTTCTTCTTGACTACCTGCAGCTATAGCTGCCCCTACTCCAGTTTCTGCTTTAGTTCATTCTTCTACTTTAGTTACTGCAGGAATTTATTTATTAATTCGTTTTAATATTTTATTAGTTAATTCTTGGATAGGTCAGTTACTTTTATTATTAGCAGGATTAACTATATTTATATCTGGATTAGGTGCAAATTTTGAATTTGATTTAAAAAAGATTATTGCTTTATCTACTTTAAGTCAATTAGGGTTAATAATAATAATTTTATCATTAGGATATTATAAATTGGCTTTTTTTCATTTATTAACTCATGCTTTATTTAAGGCATTATTATTTATATGTGCTGGGGCTATTATTCATAATATAAATAATTCTCAGGATTTACGATTAATAGGGGGTTTAAGAATTTATATGCCTTTGACTAGAACTTGTTTTAATGTTGCTAATTTAGCTTTATGTGGTATACCTTTTTTAGCTGGGTTTTATTCTAAGGATTTAATTTTAGAAGTTGTTTCTATAAGTATAATAAATATATTTATTTATTTTTTATTCTTTTTTTCTACAGGTTTAACAGTTTGTTATTCTTTACGGTTAGTTTATTATTCAATAACTGGGGATTTAAATTGTAGATCTTTAAATGTTTTAAATGATGAAAGATGAGTAATATTGCGAGGAATATTAGTATTAGTATTTATAAGAGTAATTGGGGGTAGTATATTAAGATGATTAATTTTTTTAACTCCTATTACTATTGTTTTACCTTTTTATTTAAAATTTATAACATTATTTGTTTGTATTTCAGGGGGTTTATGGGGTTATTTAGTTTCTAAAACTTCATTATTTTTTTTCAATAAATCGTTAAGTATATATTTAACTAGTGTATTTATTGGATCTATATGATTTATGCCTTATATTTCTACTTATGGTATTATTAATTATTCTTTGAAATATGGGATGAATGTTTTAAAGAATTTTGATCAAGGTTGGTCAGAATTTATGGGTAGTCAAAATTTATATAATCAATTAGTTCTATTTTCAAAGTTTTATTACACTATACAAAATAATAATTTAAAAATTTATTTATTAATTTTTATTTTATGATTTACAGTTTTAATAATAATTTTAGTTTTATTATATTTAAATAGCTTATAATTAGAGTATAATATTGAAGATATTAGGGAGATTAATTAATCTTTAAATATTTAAATAATTAAAAATAGTAATTTATAAAAAAAAATTTTTTATTTTTACAATGAAAATGTAATGTTTTATTAAACTATATAAATAAGAAATATAAATGGAATTTAACCATTAAAATAAAAAGTTAGCAGCTTTTATTTGAATACCATATTTCTTTAATTGGAATTTATAATTCATTTTTATCATTAACAGTGATATACCTCTTTTTGGTTTCAATTAATAGAATAAGGGTAAAATTACCTAAGATTAGGTCGAAACTAATTGCAATTCATCGCTTCATATTCTAAGGTAAATTGAATAATTCAATTATTTTTGAATGCAAATCAAATGTTATTTATTTAACTATAACCCTATTAATTTGATCAATTTAGTATTCCTTGGTTTCATTCATGGTATAATCCGATTAATAAAATTAAAATAAAAATAACAGATGTAATTGTTCATATTATTAAATTTGAATAGTTAATAATTAAAATTATAGGTAAAATTAATGCAATTTCTACATCAAAAATTAAGAAAATAATAGTAATTAAAAAAAATTTTAAAGAAAATGGTAGACGAGAAGAAGATATAGGGTCAAATCCGCATTCAAATGGAGATCTTTTTTCTCGATCTCTTAAACTTTTTTTTGACAAAATTGTAGCTAGTCTTATAACAATAACAGATAATAAAAAGATAAAAGAAGAAATTGAAATTATTGAAAAAATTATTTATACTATTATATTAATAGACCTTATGATTGGAAGTCATATATACTTTTATACTATATAAATAATTTTTATCCTCCTCATCAATAGATTGATACATATAAAAATAATCAAACAATATCAACAAAATGTCAGTATCATGCTGCTGCTTCAAATCCAAAATGATGATTTTTAGAGAAATGATTATTTAAATGTCGAATTAAACAAATTAATAAAAAAGTAGTACCAATTAAAACATGTAATCCATGGAATCCTGTTGCTATGAAAAATGTAGAACCGTAAACAGCATCTGCAATAGTAAATGGAGCTTCAATATATTCATATGCTTGTAAAATAGAAAAATAAATTCCTAATAGAACTGTAAAAAATAATCTTTGTGTAGCTTGAGAGTGATTATTTTCTATTAATCTATGGTGTGCTCAAGTTACTGTAATACCTGATGCTAATAAAATTGTTGTATTTAATAAAGGAATTTGGAATGGATTAAATGGGATAATACCTATAGGTGGTCAAATAGCACCTAATTCAATTGTGGGTGATAATCTTCTATGAAAAAAAGCTCAAAAAAATGATGAAAAAAAAAGCACTTCTGATAAAATAAATAAAATTATTCCTCATCGTAATCCTGTTGTTACAGCGTAAGTATGTAAACCTTGAAAAGTACCTTCTCGTGATACATCTCGTCATCATTGATAAACTGTTAAAGAAGTAATTAATAATCCAATTAATAGTAAAATTATATTATATTGGTGAAATCATTTTACTATACCAGATACTAATGTTATTGTACCGATTGCTCCTGTTAATGGTCATGGGCTATAATCTACTAAATGAAATGGGTGATTTGAGTGTGTTGACATTATATTAAATTACTTCTCTAGAGTATAGTGTTCTTAATACTGCAAATACGTAAGATTGAATAATAGCGACTGCTGATTCTAAGACTAATAAAGCGATTTGTGTAATTAATAAAATAATAACAATAATAGATGAAAGAGAAGGGCCAGTATTTCCTAATAATGTTAATAATAAATGTCCAGCAATTATATTAGCAGTTAAACGAACAGCTAAAGTTCCTGGTCGAATAATATTTCTAATAGTTTCAATACATACTATAAAAGGTATTAAAACAGCTGGAGTTCCTTGTGGAACTAAATGGGTAAATATATGTTGTGTATGGTTTAATCAACCATAAATTATAAAAGCTAATCATAATGGTAATGCTAAAGATAATGTTAATGTTAAATGACTTGTTCTAGTAAAAATATAAGGGAATAATCCTATAAAATTATTAAATAAAATAAGTCTAAATAAAGAAATAAAAATTAAGGTTGTTCCTTTTTGGTTAGGATTTCCTAATAAAGTTTTAAATTCTTTATGTAATGTGGATAAAATACTATTTCAAATAATATGGTAACGTGAAGGTATTAACCAGTATATAGATGGAATTAATAATAATCCTAAAAAAGTTCTTAATCAATTTAATGATAAGTTAAAGATTCTAGATGAAGGGTCAAAAACAGAGAATAAATTAGTTATCATTTTCAATTTATTGAAGTTGTATTTAAAGTGTTTAAATTTTTTGATTTGATAGTTGAGGGAGAATAAATAAAATAATTTATTATATTAAATAAAATAAAAATTAATAAAAATAAAATAAATAAACTTAATCATCTAATAGGGCTTATTTGTGGGATTAAAAAATATTATTTGTATAATAATTTTAGTTTGACATACTAATGTTATTTATTTAACTAATTTTTTTTTTTTTTTTTTTTTTTTTTTTTTTTTCATTAAAAGTAATTGCTAGATTACTATAACATGGTTTAAGAGACCAGTACTTGCTTTCAGTCATTTAATGTTAATTTATGTTAGAAATTCATTTAATAAAAAAATTTATAGGAACACTTTCAATTACAATAGGTATAAAACTATGATTAGCTCCACAAATTTCTGAACATTGACCAAAAAATAAACCTGGTCGGTTAATAAAAAAATTAGTTTGATTTAATCGACCTGGAGTTCCATCAATTTTTACACCTAATGCAGGAATTGTTCATGAATGAATTACATCGGCAGCTGTTACTAGAATTCGAATTTGATGATTTATAGGTAATACAATTCGATTGTCTACGTCTAATAGGCGAAATCTATTTAATTGTAATTCATTTGATGGGATTATATATGAATCAAATTCGATATTAATAAAATCTGAATATTCGTAACTTCAGTATCATTGATGACCAATAGATTTAATAGTAATTGTTGGTTCATTGATTTCATCTAGTAAGTAAAGTAAACGTAATGATGGAAAGGCAATAAATAATAAAATGAATGTTGGTAAAATTGTTCAAATTACTTCAATTGTTTGTCCATGTAAAAGGAAACGATTTCTATATTTATTAAAAAATAATATAAATATTATGTAACTTACTATAATTGTAATTATAATTAAAATTAATAAAGTATGATCATGAAAAAATGTTAATTGTTCTATTAAAGGTGAAGCTCTGTCTTGTAAATTTAAGTTTGCTCATGTTGACATTATTCTAATAAAAGTAAAATACTTTATATATAGAGCTTAAATCTATTGCACTAATCTGCCATATTAGAAATTAGATAATAAAGGTAGTTCTGAATAACTATGTTCAGCTGGTGGAATATTTTGGTATCATTCAATTGAAGAATTTAGTTGTATAGGATAAATTACTTGTCGTTGTTTAATTAAACTTTTTCATAGAATAATAATAAAAAAAATGATTCCTACTAATGAAATAGTAGAACCAATTGTTGAGATAACATTTCATGTTGTGTAAGAGTCAGGATAATCAGAGTATCGTCGTGGTATACCTGCTAGTCCTAAAAAATGTTGTGGGAAAAATGTTAAATTTACTCCAATGAATATAATAATAAATTGAGTTTTTAGTCATTTATTATTAAGTGTTAATCCTGTGAATAGTGGGTATCAATGTACAAATCCAGCTATAATAGCAAATACTGCTCCTATAGATAAAACATAATGGAAGTGGGCTACAACATAATATGTATCATGTAAAATAATATCAATAGATGAGTTTGCTAGAACTACACCTGTTAATCCCCCTACAGTAAATAAGAATACAAATCCTAAAGCTCATAAAATAGCTGGTGAGTAATTTAATTGAGTTCCATGAAGAGTAGCTAATCAACTAAAAATTTTGATTCCAGTAGGAATAGCAATAATTATAGTAGCAGAAGTGAAGTAAGCTCGAGTATCAACATCTATACCAACTGTGAATATGTGATGTGCTCATACAATGAATCCTAATAATCCAATTGCTAGTATAGCATAGATTATACCTAAAGATCCAAATGTTTCCTTTTTTCCGCATTCTTGTCTAATAATATGAGAAATTATTCCAAATCCTGGTAGAATTAGAATGTATACTTCTGGATGTCCAAAAAATCAGAATAAATGTTGATATAAAATTGGATCCCCTCCTCCTGCTGGATCAAAAAATGATGTATTTAAGTTTCGATCTGTAAGTAGTATAGTAATAGCTCCTGCTAGTACAGGTAAAGATAGTAGTAAAAGTAATGCAGTAATTACAACTGATCATACAAATAAAGGTATTCGGTCATAAGAAATACCTGTAGAACGTATATTAATAACTGTTGTAATAAAATTTACTGCTCCTAAAATAGATGATATACCGGCTAAATGAAGAGAGAAAATTGCTAAATCAACTGAAGCTCCACCATGTGCAATTACAGAAGAAAGAGGTGGGTAAACAGTTCATCCTGTTCCAGCTCCGTTTTCTACTATTCTTCTTACTAAAAGTAAAGTTAAAGATGGTGGTAAAAGTCAAAAACTTATATTATTTATTCGAGGAAATGCTATGTCAGGAGCTCCTAGTATTAAAGGAACTAATCAATTACCAAATCCTCCAATTATAATTGGTATTACTATAAAAAAAATTATAACAAAAGCATGTGCAGTAACAATAACATTATAAATTTGGTCATCTCCAATTAATGCACCTGGGTGTCCTAATTCTGCACGAATTAATAAACTTAAAGAAGTTCCTACTATTCCTGCTCAAATTCCGAATAAGAAATATAAAGTACCAATATCTTTATGATTAGTTGAAAATAATCATTGTTGCGATTAAATGGCTGAAAATTTAGGCAATAAACTGTAAATTTATTTATAAGAAAGTATTCTTTTTAATCAAGTTTTATAGTCATGTATGATATTAGATTGCAATTCTAAAGGAATAATTAAAAATTATTAAAACTTAAAAGATTATTCTTATATTTATAGCTTTGAAGGCTATTAGTTTATTTAACTTAAAGTTTTAAATTAAATAATAAGAAAATCTAATAATAAATAGTCCAAATGTAGAAATAAAAGAAGATACTAGGTATAAATTTAATAAAAAATTATTTCAATAAATATTAAAAGTTCAGTTATTTTCTAAATTATTAAGTATAAAAGCTGTATAGCATAAACGTAAATAAAAAAATAATGTAATTAATCTTATTAAAATTATAATAGTTAATATGAAAAATTGGTTATTTAATGTTAAATATTGGATAGTAAATCATTTAGGGATAAATCCTAAGAATGGTGGTAGTCCACCTAATGATAATAAATTTAAAAATAATATAAATTTTAAATTATTGTTGAAAAAAAATAATGAAAATAATTGATTAATATGAAATAAGTTAAATATATTAAATAAAAGAATTAAATTTAATTATATGAAACTATAAAATATAAAATAATTAATTCATAAAGATTCATTTGAGTATATACTTATTAACATTCATCCTAAATGATTAATAGATGAAAATCTTATTAATTTACGTAGTGATGATTGGTTTAATCCTCCTAATGATCCAATAATAACAGATAATAAAATTGATAAAAATAATATAAATTTAATAATTAAATATGAAATTAATATTAAAGGAGCAATTTTTTGTCAAGTTATTAAAATTAATGAATTAATTCAATTTAATCCTTCTATTACTGTTGGAAATCAAAAGTGGAATGGTGCTGCACCTGTTTTTATTAATAATGATGACAAAATAATTATGTTAATTATATTATTAATAGAGTTTTGATTAATATAATTATTTTGATATATAAATAAAATTGATGAAAATAATAAAATTAAAGAAGCTAAGGTTTGAGTTAAAAAATATTTTAATGAAGATTCATTAGATATTAAATTATTATCTCTTATTAGGGGGATAAAAGATAATAAATTAATTTCTAATCCTATTCAAGCTCCCAATCAAGAATTTGAAGAAATTGAAATTATTGTACTTATTATAAGAATAAAAATAAATAATATTTTAGATGAATTATTAAAAATTAAAAAAAAAAGGATTAGAACCTTTATAAATGGGGTATGAGCCCAGTAGCTTAATTAGCTTATTTTTTTAATTTACGTTTATATTTTAGTGTATGATGCACAAAAGTTTTTGATACTTTTAGAAATAGTTTAATTCTGTTAAATATAATAATGAATGTAATTTTAATTACATGATTTACCCTATCAAGGTAATCCTTTTTGTCAGGCAATTCATTTTTTTTAAAGGAAAAAAATAGTGGAATAAATTTTTTTGGGATTTTATTTATTTTTTTTTTTAATAACTAATATTAGTAAATTATAAAAAAAAATTATTTCTTTTTTAAAAAAAAATATTACTTATATATATATAAATATCTATATATATAAATATTTAATAAATTTTAAATTATATTTAAAAAATATGTTAGAACAACATATTTTTGTAAATATAATTTAAAATTTAAATAGCTTATCTATAAAATATAAAATATTTAAATTAAATTATTATATTTATAATTTATAAATATATTATATATATATATATATATATATTAATTATCATCTATATATATATATAAATTTCTTACTAATATATTATCTAATTATATATAGATTATTAATTTATAACATTATATATTATTTATATAAATTAGGGTTTTTTTTAGAAATATATTTTATTTATATAAATATTAAAATTAAATATATAGATAATCTATATATATATAGATATAAAATAAATTTTTTTTTAAAAAAAAAAAAAAAAAAAAAAAAAAAAAATACGAATAAATATATTTATTTAATAAATTATTAAATAAATAAATATATTTATTTAATAAATTATTTAATTTTTATACTTTATATGATTATTTATAAATTATTATATTTAAAATAATTAATTTATTATTTATTTTTAAATAAACTATAAAATAATTAAATTAGGGGTTTAATTATATTAAAAAATGTTTATATTAGGAGGAGTTACTAAATTTAATTATATTAATGTATACATACATACACATTAATTTATTTAATAAATTATTTAATTTTTATACTTTATATGATTATTTATAAATTATTATATTTAAAATAATTAATTTATTATTTATTTTTAAATAAACTATAAAATAATTAAATTAGGGGTTTAATTATATTAAAAAATGTTTATATTAGGAGGAGTTACTAAATTTAATTATATTAATGTATATATATATATATATATTAATTTAATAATTTATTAAATAAATATATTTATTTAATTAATTTTTAAAAAATATACTTTTTTTATATATTTATATTTAAATTAATTTATAATTTATAATAATTTAATAAAAAATTTTAAACTTATAAAGTTTTATTTTGGCTTAAAAAATTTATTATTAATTTATATTATATGTAAATTTTTGTGTGAAATTTTATTTATTTTGAAAGTAAATATTTATTTTTATTTGCAGTAATTAATATTATAAATTAAAGAAATTTAGAAATAGAAATATTAATTAATATTAACATAATTTGTGCCAGCAGTTGCGGTTATACAAATAATATAAATAAATTTTATTAATAAAAGTTAAATGTTTTTTTAAAATTTAGTTAATTAATTATTAAGTGAAATTTTAATTAATTTAAAATATTTTAAAATAAAAAGTTATTGAAGCTTTCAAATTTTAATTAAAAACTAGGATTAGATACCCTATTATTTAAAATATAATTATACAATAATTTGAGTAGTATTAGATATAATCTTGAAACTTAAAAAATTTGGCGGTATTTTAGTCTATTCAGAGGAACTTGTCTTATAATCGATAATCCACGATGTACCTTACTTAAAATTGTTAATCAATCTATATATCGTTGTTATTAGAATATTTTATAAGAATAATAATTTTCTGAAATTTATATTAAAATTAATATCAAATCAAGGTGTAGTTTATTTTTAAGTACAGATGAGTTACAATAAACTTTATTTTTGGATTTAAATATGAAAAATTTAATTAAATTGGATTTGATAGTAAAATTATAAAGATAAATAATTTGATTTTAGCTCTAAAATATGTACATATCGCCCGTCACTCTTGTTATTAAAATAAGATAAGTCGTAACATAGTAGATGTACTGGAAAGTGTATCTAGAATCAATTTAAAGCTTATTAAGAAAAGTATTTCATTTACATTGAAAAGATTTTTGTGCAAATCAATATAAATTGAATTATATATTATTTATTAATATTGTATTATTTTAAAAAATTAATTATTAAAAATAATTATAAAAAAAAATGTTTAAGTATATTTTATAGAAAAAATAATATTAATTATAGTTTATTAGTATTGTAAAAAAAAATTGAAATATTATGAAAAATTATTATTTAAAAAGAAAATTTTATTTATTGTATCTTGTGTATCAGAGTGTATTAAATATAAAATAATTAAAATTATTAATCTCGATTTTAAAAGATTTAATAAATTATAAAAGTTAATGTAACAAAATTATTTTAAATAATTTATTAGAAATGAAATGTTATTCGTTTTTAAAGGTATCTAGTTTTTTAAGAAATAAATTTAATTTAGTTTTTTAAAATTTATAAAATTAATTTTTTTAATTTTATAATTTTTAAAAAATAGTATTTTATGGGATAAGCTATAAAATAAATTGTTATAAATAATAAATAAAATTTTAAATATAATATGTTTAGAAGTATCAATTTTTATTAAGTTTGTTATAAATTAATTTTTATATAACATTATTTATTATATTTTAATTTTTTATGAAAATATTTATTTTAATTTTAAAAATAAATTAATAATGATATAATTAGTATATAAAAATTTATAAAATTTAATTTTTTTGAAAAGTTTAAGTAAAGAATTCGGCAAAAATAATGTTCGCCTGTTTAACAAAAACATGTCTTTTAGAAATTAATTTAAAGTCTAACCTGCCCACTGATTTTTTATTAAATGGCCGCAGTATTTTAACTGTGCAAAGGTAGCATAATCATTAGTCTTTTAATTGAAGGCTGGAATGAATGGTTGGACGAAATATTAACTGTTTCATTTGAATTTATAATAGAATTTTATTTTTTAGTCAAAAAGCTAAAATTTATTTAAAAGACGAGAAGACCCTATAAATCTTTATATTTATTTTATTTTAATTTTTAAGATTAAGTTAGTTATTATAATAATATAATATTTTATTGGGGTGATAGTAAAATTTAATTAACTTTTAAATGTTAAAGTCATAGATTTATGAATAATTGATCCATTTTTAATGATTAAAAAATTAAGTTACTTTAGGGATAACAGCGTAATTTTTTTGGAGAGTTCATATTGATAAAAAAGATTGCGACCTCGATGTTGGATTAAGATATAATTTTAGGTGTAGCCGTTTAAATTTTAAGTCTGTTCGACTTTTAAAATCTTACATGATCTGAGTTCAAACCGGTGTAAGCCAGGTTGGTTTCTATCTTTAATTAAGTTTTATATTTTAGTACGAAAGGATTAAATATAAAAATAAATATATTTTATAAATAAGAATATAATTAATTTATAAAAACTATTTTGGCAGATTAATGTAATAAATTTAGAATTTATAAATGTAATTTATATTACAAATAGTACTTGTTTTATATAGAAATTATTTTATCTTTTATTATAAGTTTAATATTAATTATTTGTGTTTTAGTAAGAGTAGCTTTTTTAACTTTATTAGAACGTAAAGTTTTAGGGTATATTCAAATTCGTAAGGGACCAAATAAGGTAGGTTTAATAGGAATTCCTCAACCTTTTTGTGATGCAATTAAATTATTTACAAAAGAACAAACTTATCCTTTATTATCAAATTATATTTCTTATTATTTTTCTCCAATTTTTTCATTATTTTTGTCATTGTTATTATGAATATGTATACCTTTTTTTATTAAGCTATTTTCTTTTAATTTAGGTTTATTATTTTTTATATGTTGTACAAGTTTAGGAGTTTATACTGTTATAATTGCTGGTTGATCGTCTAATTCTAATTATGCTTTATTAGGAGGTTTACGTTCTATTGCTCAAACTATTTCTTATGAAGTTAGATTAGCTTTAATTTTATTATCTTTTGTTTTTTTGATTAATAATTATAATATATTAAATTTTTATTATTATCAAGTTTATATATGATTTTTTGTTATTTTGTATCCTTTAGCGTTTATTTGATTAATTATTTCTTTAGCAGAAACTAATCGTACACCATTTGATTTTGCTGAAGGTGAATCAGAATTAGTTTCTGGGTTTAATGTTGAATATAGAAGAGGAAGATTTGCGTTAATTTTTTTATCTGAATATGCAAGAATTTTATTTATAAGAATATTATTTTCTTTAATTTTTTTAGGGGGGGACATTTTTAGACTATTATTTTATTTAAAATTAATATTTATTTCTTTTGTTTTTATTTGAGTTCGTGGCACTTTACCTCGATTTCGTTATGATAAATTAATATATTTAGCTTGAAAGAGTTTTTTACCATTTTCTTTAAATTATCTATTATTTTTTATTGGTTTAAAAATTTTTTTAATATATTTAATTTAAGTAATTTTTATTAGTAAAGTTAAATGACAGTACATCCACCGAGGGTTGCTCAAAAGGCGCCTGAGGAGGACTTGGACTTAAAAGCGATCCATCTGTCTCTGCACGGAAAGATCGACAGGTTTCAAACACATTTAAATGAACAAGCGGGTCGAATAGACATTATCTATTCGGAGCTGTTTGGTAGGTCTGGCGTGCGATAATTCCAGCTCGAGTGCTCGAGACCCTTTTCGAAGCTTCCAGCTTCATTCGGAGGAGAATTATTTTTTCTTGGCTTGTTGTTGTTGTTGTTGTTGTTGTTGTTGTTGTTGTTGTTGTTGTTGTTGTTGTTGTTGTTGTTGTTGTTGTTGTTGTTGTTGTTGTTGTTGTTGTTGTTGTTGTTGTTGTTGTTGTTGTTGTTGTTGTTGTTGTTGTTGTTGTTGTTGTTGTTGTTGTTGTTGTTGTTGTTGTTGTTGTTGTTGTTGTTGTTGTTGTTGTTGTTGTTGTTGTTGTTGTTGTTGTTGTTGTTGTTGTTGTTGTTGTTGTTGTTGTTGTTGTTGTTGTTGTTGTTGTTGTTGTTGTTGTTGCTGTTGTTGTTGTTGTTGTTGTTGTTGTTGTTGTTGTTGTTGTTGTTGTTGTTGTTGTTGTTGTTGTTGTTGTTGTTGTTGTTGTTGTTGTTGTTGTTGTTGTTGTTGTTGTTGTTGTTGTTGTTGTTGAATGACTGCATAGAATTATGCAAAAACATAAGGAAAGCCTACAGTCCGCTGGGGGCGAACAGTATGATACCCTATGCATATCCCTATATGCCCCAAAGAAAAAAGCATTAAGAAAATTTTATTTCATTTTAGTAATTAAAAAAAAAACCCCAAAAAGTGGGCGTGGCCAAAAACTGTATATGACAAACTTATAAACGGGGGTAGTGCCTACATATCTTGTGAAGGATGTAACACTCTATCTCTTTAACTTTAGCTTTAAAACGGTTTTTTCTAAATTGTGGGCGTATTCAAATTTTTTTTACACTTAACCATTTCGGAGCCCTAGGGAACATGTGGTGCAAATTTCAGCTTCCTAGCTTAATTTTAAAGGCCTAAAAATTGCGTACTTGTTGTTGTTGTTGTTGTTGTTGTTGTTGTTGTTGTTGTTGTTGTTGTTGTTGTTGTTGTTGTTGTTGTTGTTGTTGTTGTTGTTGTTGTTGTTGTTGTTGTTGTTGTTGTTGTTGTTGTTGTTGTTGTTGTTGTTGTTGTTGTTGTTGTTGTTGTTGTTGTTGTTGTTGTTGTTGTTGTTGTTGTTGTTGTTGTTGTTGTTGTTGTTGTTGTTGTTGTTGTTGTTGTTGTTGTTCTTGAATGACTGCATCGAACAGTATGATACCCTATGCATATCCCTATATGCCCCAAAGAAAAAAGCATTAAGAAAATTTTATTTCATTTTAGTAATTACAAAAAAAAGCCCCCAAAAAGTGGGCGTGGCCAAAAACTGTATATGACAAACTTATAAACGGGGGTAGTGCCTACATATCTTGTGAAGGATGTAATACTATATCTCTTTAACTTTAGCTTTAAAACGGTTTTTTCTAAATTGTGGGCGTATTCAAATTTTTTTTACACTTAACCATTTCGGAGCCCTAGGGAATATGTGGTGCAAATTTCAGCTTCCTAGCTTAATTTTAAAGGCCTAAAAATTGCGTACTTGTTGTTGTTGTTGTTGTTGTTGTTGTTGTTGTTGTTGTTGTTGTTGTTGTTGTTGTTGTTGTTGTTGTTGTTGTTGTTGTTGTTGTTGTTGTTGTTGTTGTTGTTGTTGTTGTTGTTGTTGTTGTTGTTGTTGTTGTTGTTGTTGTTGTTGTTGTTGTTGTTGTTCTTGAATGACTGCATCGAACAGTATGATACCCTATGCATATCCCCATATGCCCCAAAGAAAAAAGCATTAAGAAAATTTTATTTCATTTTAGTAATTACAAAAAAAAGCCCCCAAAAAGTGGGCGTGGCCAAAAACTGTATATGACAAACTTATAAACGGGGGTAGTGCCTACATATCTTGTGAAGGATGTAATACTATATCTCTTTAACTTTAGCTTTAAAACGGTTTTTTCTAAATTGTGGGCGTATTCAAATTTTTTTTACACTTAACCATTTCGGAGCCCTAGGGAATATGTGGTGCAAATTTCAGCTTCCTAGCTCTATTTTAAAGGCCAAAAAATTGCGTACGGACGGACGAACGGAAGGATATTGCTAGATAGTTTAAGGATTTGGTCCTGATCATAAATATATATACTTTTATGGGTCTACGACGAATATTAAGGGGTGTTACAAACTATGTGTCAAAATTAATATACCCTTAGGATAGGGTATAGAAATAACCCAAAATTTTAGCATTAAGCGCCTTAGTGCAAAACAATGGATGAGTACCGTCTTGGAGAAAACCCAAGTGCAGTACTTTACGTACACACCAAAGGCCTCCAAATTGAAAACCGTCGTTCTAAAGGGAATTGATCCCTCAATAGAGACGGAGGAGCTCGAAAAAGAGAAAAGTTGGAAAGCGATGAACTCAAGTTCGTGGGTGTCAAGCCGTTTTTGTCGTCTGTAGCAAGAGGTGGTAACCGAAAATTACCATTCTTCTTGGTGCAGCTCACTCCCGAGAGCAGATTTGATAGTTTGAGGAAGATTAAATACCTCTACTACCATTCTGTTATATGGGAAACATTAAAATGATCTTACCGCTGTCAGACGTTCGGTCACGCCGCGCGTAACTGCAACATGCAGTTCAGGTGCGTCAAGTCCGATAAGGACCACAGACATGGAGAATGTCCTTTTGGTAAGGACAGAGTTGACGACCGGAGCGTTTTTTTTCTTGTGTGCTCTGCGGGAACTCTGGGCATTCCGCCTATTTCAGGCGTTGTCCACGGTTCCAGGAGCAGAAAAAGCGATCACAGGCCCGCAAGCAGTTTTCTGAAGACGAGAAGCGTCAAAAGACTCGCTCGTTCACTAATTTTGTGGCACCCGACGTGTTCTTTGCCCAGGCACAGCCCAAATGACAGTACATCCACCGAGGGTTGCTCCAAAGGCGCCTAAGGAGGACTTGGACTTAAAAGCGATCCTTCTGTCTCTGCACGGAAAGATCGACAGGTTTCAAACACATTTAAATGAACAAGCGGGTCGAATAGACATTATCTATTCGGAGCTGTTTGGTAGGTCTGGCGTGCGATAATTCCAGCTCGAGTGCTCGAGACCCTTTTCGAAGCTTCCAGCTTCATTCGGAGGAGGATTATTTTTTCTTGGCTTGTTGTTGTTGTTGTTGTTGTTGTTGTTGTTGTTGTTGTTGTTGTTGTTGTTGTTGCTGTTGCTGTTGTTGTTGTTGTTGTTGTTGTTGTTGTTGTTGTTGTTGTTGTTGTTGTTGTTGTTGTTGTTCTTGTTGTTGTTGTTGTTGTTGTTGTTGTTGTTGTTGTTGTTGTTGTTGTTGTTGTTGTTGTTGTTGTTGTTGTTGTTGTTGTTGTTGTTGTTGTTGTTGTTGTTGTTGTTGAATGACTGCATAGAATTATGCAAAAACATAAGGAAAGCCTACAGTCCGCTGGGGGCGAACAGTATGATACCCTATGCATATCCCTATATGCCCCAAAGAAAAAAGCATTAAGAAAATTTTATTTCATTTTAGTAATTAAAAAAAAAACCCAAAAAGTGGGCGTGGCCAAAAACTGTATATGACAAACTTATAAACGGGGGTAGTGCCTACATATCTTGTGAAGGATGTAACACTCTATCTCTTTAACTTTAGCTTTAAAACGGTTTTTTCTAAATTGTGGGCGTATTCAAATTTTTTTTACACTTAACCATTTCGGAGCCCTAGGGAACATGTGGTGCAAATTTCAGCTTCCTAGCTTAATTTTAAAGGCCTAAAAATTGCGTACTTGTTGTTGTTGTTGTTGTTGTTGTTGTTGTTGTTGTTGTTGTTGTTGTTGTTGTTGTTGTTGTTGTTGTTGTTGTTGTTGTTGTTGTTGTTGTTGTTGTTGTTCTTGAATGACTGCATCGAACAGTATGATACCCTATGCATATCCCTATATGCCCCAAAGAAAAAAGCATTAAGAAAATTTTATTTCATTTTAGTAATTACAAAAAAAAGCCCCCAAAAAGTGGGCGTGGCCAAAAACTGTATATGACAAACTTATAAACGGGGGTAGTGCCTACATATCTTGTGAAGGATGTAATACTATATCTCTTTAACTTTAGCTTTAAAACGGTTTTTTCTAAATTGTGGGCGTATTCAAATTTTTTTTACACTTAACCATTTCGGAGCCCTAGGGAATATGTGGTGCAAATTTCAGCTTCCTAGCTTAATTTTAAAGGCCTAAAAATTGCGTACTTGTTGTTGTTGTTGTTGTTGTTGTTGTTGTTGTTGTTGTTGTTGTTGTTGTTGTTGTTGTTGTTGTTGTTGTTGTTGTTGTTGTTGTTGTTGTTGTTGTTGTTGTTGTTGTTGTTGTTGTTGTTGTTGTTGTTCTTGAATGACTGCATCGAACAGTATGATACCCTATGCATATCCCTATATGCCCCAAAGAAAAAAGCATTAAGAAAATTTTATTTCATTTTAGTAATTACAAAAAAAAGCCCCCAAAAAGTGGGCGTGGCCAAAAACTGTATATGACAAACTTATAAACGGGGGTAGTGCCTACATATCTTGTGAAGGATGTAATACTATATCTCTTTAACTTTAGCTTTAAAACGGTTTTTTCTAAATTGTGGGCGTATTCAAATTTTTTTTACACTTAAACATTTCGGAGCCCTAGGGAATATGTGGTGCAAATTTCAGCTTCCTAGCTCTATTTTAAAGGCCAAAAAATTGCGTACGGACGGACGAACGGAAGGATATTGCTAGATAGTTTAAGGATTTGGTCCTGATCATAAATATATATACTTTTATGGGTCTACGACGAATATTAAGGGGTGTTACAAACTATGTGTCAAAATTAATATACCCTTAGGATAGGGTATAGAAATAACCCAAAATTTTAGCATTAAGCGCCTTAGTGCAAAACAATGGATGAGTACCGTCTTGGAGAAAACCCAAGTGCAGTACTTTACGTACACACCAAAGGCCTCCAAATTGAAAACCGTCGTTCTAAAGGGAATTGATCCCTCAATAGAGACGGAGGAGCTCGAAAAAGAGAAAAGTTGGAAAGCGATGAACTCAAGTTCGTGGGTGTCAAGCCGTTTTTGTCGTCTGTAGCAAGAGGTGGTAACCGAAAATTACCATTCTTCTTGGTGCAGCTCACTCCCGAGAGCAGATTTGATAGTTTGAGGAAGATTAAATACCTCTACTACCATTCTGTTATATGGGAAACATTAAAATGATCTTACCGCTGTCAGACGTTCGGTCACGCCGCGCGTAACTGCAACATGCAGTTCAGGTGCGTCAAGTCCGATAAGGACCACAGACATGGAGAATGTCCTTTTGGTAAGGACAGAGTTGACGACCGGAGCGTTTTTTTTCTTGTGTGCTCTGCGGGAACTCTGGGCATTCCGCCTATTTCAGGCGTTGTCCACGGTTCCAGGAGCAGAAAAAGCGATCACAGGCCCGCAAGCAGTTTTCTGAAGACGAGAAGCGTCAAAAGACTCGCTCGTTCACTAATTTTGTGGCACCCGACGTGTTCTTTGCCCAGGCACAGCCCAAATGACAGTACATCCACCGAGGGTTGCTCAAAAGGCGCCTGAGGAGGACTTGGACTTAAAAGCGATCCTTCTGTCTCTGCACGGAAAGATCGACAGGTTTCAAACACATTTAAATGAACAAGCGGGTCGAATAGACATTATCTATTCGGAGCTGTTTGGTAGGTCTGGCGTGCGATAATTCCAGCTCGAGTGCTCGAGACCCTTTTCGAAGCTTCCAGCTTCATTCGGAGGAGAATTATTTTTTCTTGGCTTGTTGTTGTTGTTGTTGTTGTTGTTGTTGTTGTTGTTGTTGTTGTTGTTGTTGTTGTTGTTGTTGTTGTTGTTGTTGTTGTTGTTGTTGTTGTTGTTGTTGCTGTTGCTGTTGTTGTTGTTGTTGTTGTTGTTGTTGTTGTTGTTGTTGTTGAATGACTGCATAGAATTATGCAAAAACATAAGGAAAGCCTACAGTCCGCTGGGGGCGAACAGTATGATACCCTATGCATATCCCTTTATGCCCCAAAGAAAAAAGCATTAAGAAAATTTTATTTCATTTTAGTAATTAAAAAAAAAACCCCAAAAAGTGGGCGTGGCCAAAAACTGTATATGACAAACTTATAAACGGGGGTAGTGCCTACATATCTTGTGAAGGATGTAACACTCTATCTCTTTAACTTTAGCTTTAAAACGGTTTTTTCTAAATTGTGGGCGTATTCAAATTTTCCAGGTTCCAGGGCAGAAAAAGCGATCACAGGCCCGCAAGCAGTTTTCTGAAGACGAGAAGCGTCAAAAGACTCGCTCGTTCACTAATTTTGTGGCACCCGACGTGTTCTTTGCCCAGGCACAGCCCAAATGACAGTACATCCACCGAGGGTTGCTCAAAAGGCGCCTGATGAGGACTTGGACTTAAAAGCGATCCTTCTGTCTCTGCACGGAAAGATCGACAGGTTTCAAACACATTTAAATGAACAAGCGGGTCGAATAGACATTATCTATTCGGAGCTGTTTGGTAGGTCTGGCGTGCGATAATTCCAGCTCGAGTGCTCGAGACCCTTTTCGAAGCTTCCAGCTTCATTCGGAGGAGAATTATTTTTTCTTGGCTTGTTGTTGTTGTTGTTGTTGTTGTTGTTGTTGTTGTTGTTGTTGTTGTTGTTGTTGTTGTTGTTGTTGCTGTTGCTGTTGTTGTTGTTGTTGTTGTTGTTGTTGTTGTTGTTGTTGTTGTTGTTGTTGTTGTTGTTGTTGTTGTTGTTGTTGTTGTTGTTGTTGTTGTTGTTGTTGTTGTTGTTGTTGTTGTTGTTGTTGTTGTTGTTGTTGTTGTTGTTGTTGTTGTTGTTGTTGTTGTTGTTGTTGTTGTTGTTGTTGTTGTTGTTGTTGTTGTTGTTGTTGTTGTTGTTGTTGTTGTTGTTGTTGTTGTTGTTGTTGTTGTTGTTGTTGTTGTTGTTGTTGTTGTTGTTGTTGTTGTTGTTGTTGTTGTTGTTGTTGTTGTTGTTGTTGTTGTTGTTGTTGTTGTTGTTGTTGTTGTTGTTGTTGTTGTTGTTGTTGTTGTTGTTGTTGTTGTTGTTGTTGTTTGTTGTTGTTGTTGTTCTTGAATGACTGCATCGAACAGTATGATACCCTATGCATATCCCTATATGCCCCAAAGAAAAAAGCATTAAGAAAATTTTATTTCATTTTAGTAATTACAAAAAAAAGCCCCCAAAAAGTGGGCGTGGCCAAAAACTGTATATGACAAACTTATAAACGGGGGTAGTGCCTACATATCTTGTGAAGGATGTAATACTATATCTCTTTAACTTTAGCTTTAAAACGGTTTTTTCTAAATTGTGGGCGTATTCAAATTTTTTTTACACTTAACCATTTCGCAGCCCTAGGGAATATGTGGTGCAAATTTCAGCTTCCTAGCTTAATTTTAAAGGCCTAAAAATTGCGTACTTGTTGTTGTTGTTGTTGTTGTTGTTGTTGTTGTTGTTGTTGTTGTTGTTGTTGTTGTTGTTGTTGTTGTTGTTGTTGTTGTTGTTGTTGTTGTTGTTGTTGTTGTTGTTGTTGTTGTTGTTGTTGTTGTTGTTGTTGTTGTTGTTGTTGTTGTTGTTGTTGTTGTTGTTGTTGTTGTTGTTGTTGTTGTTGTTGTTGTTGTTGTTGTTGTTGTTGTTGTTGTTGTTGTTGTTGTTGTTGTTGTTGTTGTTGTTGTTGTTGTTGTTGTTGTTGTTGTTGTTGTTGTTGTTGTTGTTGTTGTTGTTGTTGTTGTTGTTGTTGTTGTTGTTGTTGTTGTTGTTGTTGTTGTTGTTGTTGTTGTTGTTGTTGTTGTTGTTGTTGTTGTTGTTGTTGTTGTTGTTGTTGTTGTTGTTGTTGTTGTTGTTGTTGTTGTTGTTGTTGTTGTTGTTGTTGTTGTTGTTGTTGTTGTTGTTGTTGTTGTTGTTGTTGTTGTTGTTGTTGTTGTTGTTGTTGTTGTTGTTGTTGTTGTTCTTGAATGACTGCATCGAACAGTATGATACCCTATGCATATCCCTATATGCCCCAAAGAAAAAAGCATTAAGAAAATTTTATTTCATTTAAGTAATTAAAAAAAAAGCCCCCAAAAAGTGGGCGTGGCCAAAAACTGTATATGACAAACTTATAAACGGGGGTAGTGCCTACATATCTTGTGAAGGATGTAACACTCTATCTCTTTAACTTTAGCTTTAAAACGGTTTTTTCTAAATTGTGGGCGTATTCAAATTTTTTTTACACTTAACCATTTCGGAGCCCTAGGGAATATGTGGTGCAAATTTCAGCTTCCTAGCTTAATTTTAAAGCCCTAAAAATTGCGTACGGACGGACGAACGGACGGATATTGCTAGATAGTTTTAGGATTTGGTCCTGATCATAAATATATATACTTTTATGGGTCTACGACGAATATTAAGGGGTGTTACAAACTATGTGTCAAAATTAATATACCCTTAGGATAGGGTATAGAAATAACCCAAAATTTTAGCATTAAGCGCCTTAGTGCGAAACAATGGATGAGTACCGTCTTGGAGAAAACCCAAGTGCAGTACTTTACGTACACACCAAAGGCCTCCAAATTGAAAACCGTCGTTCTAAAGGGAATTGATCCCTCAATAGAGACGGAGGAGCTCGAAAAAGAGAAAAGTTGGAAAGCGATGAACTCAAGTTCGTGGGTGTCAAGCCGTTTTTGTCGTCTGTAGCAAGAGGTGGTAACCGAAAATTACCATTCTTCTTGGTGCAGCTCACTCCCGAGAGCAGATTTGATAGTTTGAGGAAGATTAAATACCTCTACTACCATTCTGTTATATGGGAAACATTAAAATGATCTTACCGCTGTCAGACGTTCGGTCACGCCGCGCGTAACTGCAACATGCAGTTCAGGTGCGTCAAGTCCGATAAGGACCATAGACATGGAGAATGTCCTTTTGGTAAGGACAGAGTTGAGGACCGGAGCGTTTTTTTTCTTGTGTGCTCTGCGGGAACTCTGGGCATTCCGCCTATTTCAGGCGTTGTCCACGGTTCCAGGAGCAGAAAAAGCGATCACAGGCCCGCAAGCAGCTTTCTGAAGACGAGAAGTGTCAAAAGACTCGCTCGTTCACTAATTTTGTGGCACCCAACGTGTTCTTTGCCCAGGCACAGCCCAAATGACAGTACATCCACCGAGGGTTGCTCAAAAGGCGCCTGAGGAGGACTTGGACTTAAAAGCGATCCTTCTGTCTCTGCACGGAAAGATCGACAGGTTTCAAACACATTTAAATGAACAAGCGGGTCGAATAGACATTATCTATTCGGAGCTGTTTGGTAGGTCTGGCGTGCGATAATTCCAGCTCGAGTGCTCGAGACCCTTTTCGAAGCTTCCAGCTTCATTCGGATGAGAATTATTTTTATACCCTATCCTAAGGGTATATTAATTTTGACACATAGTTTGTAACACCCCTTAATATTCGCCGTAGACCCATAAAAGTATATATATTTATGATCAGGACCAAATCCTAAGACTATCTAGCAATGTCCGTCCGTCCGTCCGTCCGTACGCAATTTTTAGGCCTTTAAAATTAAGCTAGGAAGCTGAAATTTGGACCACATATTCCCTAGGGCTCCGAAATGGTTAAGTGTAAAATTTTTTTGAATACGCCCACTGCCACGCCCACAATTTAGAAAAAACCGTTTTAAAGCTAAAGTTAGAGAGATAGAGTGTTACGACCCTCACAAGATATGTAGGCAATGCCCTCCTTTATAAGTTTGTCATATAAAGTTTTTTGCCACGCCTACTTTTTGTGGGCGTTTTTCACTAAGAAAACAGCATTTTTCTTCGATAATTTTCATAGAAACCGAAAAAAAATGTTTAACAAGATATTTAGCCAATATTTTTTCCAATATATCGCCCATACAAAGTTTTTGGCCATGCCCACTTTTTGGGGGCGTTTTTTAAAAAAATGTTTTTTTTTTCTAAATTTTAGAGAATGAAATAAAATGCTATCCATCATCTTCTTAAGGTTTTTTTTGGGGCATATAGGGATAGGGATAGGGTATCATACTGTTCGCTCCAAGCGGACTGTAGCCTTTCCTTATGTTTTCTTGTTGTTGTTGTTGTTGTTGTTGTTGTTGTTGTTGTTGTTGTTGTTGTTGTTGTTGTTGTTGTTGTTGTTGTTGTTGTTGTTGTTGTTGTTGTTGTTGTTGTTGTTGTTGTTGTTGTTGTTGTTGTTGTTGTTGTTGTTGTTGTTGTTGTTGTTGTTGTTGTTGTTGTTGTTGTTGTTGTTGTTGTTGTTGTTGTTGTTGTTGTTGTTGTTGTTGTTGTTGTTGTTGTTGTTGTTGTTGTTGTTGTTGTTGTTGTTGTTGTTCTTGAATGACTGCATCGAACAGTATGATACCCTATGCATATCCCTATATGCCCCAAAGAAAAAAGCATTAAGAAAATTTTATTTCATTTTAGTAATTACAAAAAAAAGCCCCCAAAAAGTGGGCGTGGCCAAAAACTGTATATGACAAACTTATAAACGGGGGTAGTGCCTACATATCTTGTGAAGGATGTAATACTATATCTCTTTAACTTTAGCTTTAAAACGGTTTTTTCTAAATTGTGGGCGTATTCAAATTTTTTTTACACTTAACCATTTCGGAGCCCTAGGGAATATGTGGTGCAAATTTCAGCTTCCTAGCTCTATTTTAAAGGCCTAAAAATTGCGTACGGACGGACGAACGGAAGGATATTGCTAGATAGTTTAAGGATTTGGTCCTGATCATAAATATATATACTTTTATGGGTCTACGACGAATATTAAGGGGTGTTACAAACTATGTGTCAAAATTAATATACCCTTAGGATAGGGTATAGAAATAACCCAAAATTTTAGCATTAAGCGCCTTAGTGCGAAACAATGGATGAGTACCGTCTTGGAGAAAACCCAAGTGCAGTACTTTACGTACACACCAAAGGCCTCCAAATTGAAAACCGTCGTTCTAAAGGGAATTGATCCCTCAATAGAGACGGAGGAGCTCGAAAAAGAGAAAAGTTGGAAAGCGATGAACTCAAGTTCGTGGGTGTCAAGCCGTTTTTGTCGTCTGTAGCAAGAGGTGGTAACCGAAAATTACCATTCTTCTTGGTGCAGCTCACTCCCGAGAGCAGATTTGATAGTTTGAGGAAGATTAAATACCTCTACTACCATTCTGTTATATGGGAAACATTAAAATGATCTTACCGCTGTCAGACGTTCGGTCACACCGCGCGTAACTGCAACATGCAGTTCAGGTGCGTCAAGTCCGATAAGGACCACAGACATGGAGAATGTCCTTTTGGTAAGGACAGAGTTGACGACCGGAGCGTTTTTTTTCTTGTGTGCTCTGCGGGAACTCTGGGCATTCCGCCTATTTCAGGCGTTGTCCACGGTTCCAGGAGCAGAAAAAGCGATCACAGGCCCGCAAGCAGTTTTCTGAAGACGAGAAGCGTCAAAAGACTCGCTCGTTCACTAATTTTGTGGCACCCGACGTGTTCTTTGCCCAGGCACAGCCCAAATGACAGTACATCCACCGAGGGTTGCTCAAAAGGCGCCTGAGGAGGACTTGGACTTAAAAGCGATCCTTCTGTCTCTGCACGGAAAGATCGACAGGTTTCAAACACATTTAAATGAACAAGCGGGTCGAATAGACATTATCTATTCGGAGCTGTTTGGTAGGTCTGGCGTGCGATAATTCCAGCTCGAGTGCTCGAGACCCTTTTCGAAGCTTCCAGCTTCATTCGGAGGAGAATTATTTTTTCTTGGCTTGTTGTTGTTGTTGTTGTTGTTGTTGTTGTTGTTGTTGTTGTTGTTGTTGTTGTTGTTGTTGTTGTTGTTGTTGTTGTTGTTGTCGTTGTTGTTGTTGTTGTTGTTGTTGTTGTTGTTGTTGTTGTTTTTGTTTTTGTTTTTGTTGTTGTTGTTGTTGTTGTTGTTGTTGTTGTTGTTGTTGTTGTCGTTGTCGTTGTTGTTGTTGTTGTTGTTGTTGTTGTTGTTGTTGTTGTTGTTGTTGTTGTTGTTGTTGTTGTTGTTGTTGTTGTTGTTGTTGTTGTTGTTGTTGTTGTTGTTGTTGTTGTTGTTGTTGTTGTTGTTGTTGTTGTTGTTGTTGTTGTTGTTGTTGTTGTTGTTGTTGTTGTTGTTGTTGTTGTTGTTGTTGTTGTTGTTGTTGTTGTTGTTGTTGTTGTTGTTGTTGTTGTTGTTGTTGTTGTTGTTGTTGTTGTTGTTGTTGTTGTTGTTGTTGTTGTTGTTGTTGTTGTTGTTGTTGTTGTTGTTGTTGTTGTTGTTGTTGTTGTTGTTGTTGTTGTTGTTGTTGTTGTTGTTGTTGTTGTTGTTGTTGTTGTTGTTGTTGTTGTTGTTGTTGTTGTTGTTGTTGTTGTTGTTGTTGTCGTTGTTGTTGTTGTTGTTGTTGTTGTTGTTGTTGTTGTTGTTGTTGTTGTTGTTGTTGTTGTTGTTGAATGACTGCATAAAATTATGCAAAAACATAAGGAAAGGCTACAGTCCGCTGGGGGCGAACAGTATGATACCCTATGCATATCCCTATATGCCCCAAAGAAAAAAGCATTAAGAAAATTTTATTTCATTTAAGTAATTAAAAAAAAAGCCCCCAAAAAGTGGGCGTGGCCAAAAACTGTATATGACAAACTTATAAACGGGGGTAGTGCCTACATATCTTGTGAAGGATGTAACACTCTATCTCTTTAACTTTAGCTTTAAAACGGTTTTTTCTAAATTGTGGGCGTATTCAAATTTTTTTTACACTTAACCATTTCGGAGCCCTAGGGAATATGTGGTGCAAATTTCAGCTTCCTAGCTTAATTTTAAAGCCCTAAAAATTGCGTACGGACGGACGAACGGACGGATATTGCTAGATAGTTTTAGGATTTGGTCCTGATCATAAATATATATACTTTTATGGGTCTACGACGAATATTAAGGGGTGTTACAAACTATGTGTCAAAATTAATATACCCTTAGGATAGGGTATAGAAATAACCCAAAATTTTAGCATTAAGCGCCTTAGTGCGAAACAATGGATGAGTACCGTCTTGGAGAAAACCCAAGTGCAGTACTTTACGTACACACCAAAGGCCTCCAAATTGAAAACCGTCGTTCTAAAGGGAATTGATCCCTCAATAGAGACGGAGGAGCTCGAAAAAGAGAAAAGTTGGAAAGCGATGAACTCAAGTTCGTGGGTGTCAAGCCGTTTTTGTCGTCTGTAGCAAGAGGTGGTAACCGAAAATTACCATTCTTCTTGGTGCAGCTCACTCCCGAGAGCAGATTTGATAGTTTGAGGAAGATTAAATACCTCTACTACCATTCTGTTATATGGGAAACATTAAAATGATCTTACCGCTGTCAGACGTTCGGTCACGCCGCGCGTAACTGCAACATGCAGTTCAGGTGCGTCAAGTCCGATAAGGACCATAGACATGGAGAATGTCCTTTTGGTAAGGACAGAGTTGAGGACCGGAGCGTTTTTTTTCTTGTGTGCTCTGCGGGAACTCTGGGCATTCCGCCTATTTCAGGCGTTGTCCACGGTTCCAGGAGCAGAAAAAGCGATCACAGGCCCGCAAGCAGCTTTCTGAAGACGAGAAGTGTCAAAAGACTCGCTCGTTCACTAATTTTGTGGCACCCAACGTGTTCTTTGCCCAGGCACAGCCCAAATGACAGTACATCCACCGAGGGTTGCTCAAAAGGCGCCTGAGGAGGACTTGGACTTAAAAGCGATCCTTCTGTCTCTGCACGGAAAGATCGACAGGTTTCAAACACATTTAAATGAACAAGCGGGTCGAATAGACATTATCTATTCGGAGCTGTTTGGTAGGTCTGGCGTGCGATAATTCCAGCTCGAGTGCTCGAGACCCTTTTCGAAGCTTCCAGCTTCATTCGGATGAGAATTATTTTTATACCCTATCCTAAGGGTATATTAATTTTGACACATAGTTTGTAACACCCCTTAATATTCGCCGTAGACCCATAAAAGTATATATATTTATGATCAGGACCAAATCCTAAGACTATCTAGCAATGTCCGTCCGTCCGTCCGTCCGTACGCAATTTTTAGGCCTTTAAAATTAAGCTAGGAAGCTGAAATTTGGACCACATATTCCCTAGGGCTCCGAAATGGTTAAGTGTAAAATTTTTTTGAATACGCCCACTGCCACGCCCACAATTTAGAAAAAACCGTTTTAAAGCTAAAGTTAGAGAGATAGAGTGTTACGACCCTCACAAGATATGTAGGCAATGCCCTCCTTTATAAGTTTGTCATATAAAGTTTTTTGCCACGCCTACTTTTTGTGGGCGTTTTTCACTAAGAAAACAGCATTTTTCTTCGATAATTTTCATAGAAACCGAAAAAAAATGTTTAACAAGATATTTAGCCAATATTTTTTCCAATATATCGCCCATACAAAGTTTTTGGCCATGCCCACTTTTTGGGGGCGTTTTTTAAAAAAATGTTTTTTTTTTCTAAATTTTAGAGAATGAAATAAAATGCTATCCATCATCTTCTTAAGGTTTTTTTTGGGGCATATAGGGATAGGGATAGGGTATCATACTGTTCGCTCCAAGCGGACTGTAGCCTTTCCTTATGTTTTCTTGGCTTGTTGTTGTTGTTGTTGTTGTTGTTGTTGTTGTTGTTGTTGTTGTTGTTGTTGTTGTTGTTGTTGTTGTTGTTGTTGTTGTTGTTGTTGTTGTTGTTGTTGTTGTTGTTGTTGTTGTTGTTGTTGTTGTTGTTGTTGTTGTTGTTGTTGTTGTTGTTGTTGTTGTTGTTGTTGTTGTTGTTGTTGTTGTTGTTGTTGTTGTTGTTGTTGTTGTTGTTGTTGTTGTTGTTGTTGTTGTTGTTGTTGTTGTTGTTGTTGTTGTTGTTGTTGTTGTTGTTGTTGTTGTTCTTGAATGACTGCATCGAACAGTATGATACCCTGTGCATATCCCTATATGCCCCAAAGAAAAAAGCATTAAGAAAATTTTATTTCATTTTAGTAATTACAAAAAAAAGCCCCCAAAAAGTGGGCGTGGCCAAAAACTGTATATGACAAACTTATAAACGGGGGTAGTGCCTACATATCTTGTGAAGGATGTAATACTATATCTCTTTAACTTTAGCTTTAAAACGGTTTTTTCTAAATTGTGGGCGTATTCAAATTTTTTTTACACTTAACCATTTCGGAGCCCTAGGGAATATGTGGTGCAAATTTCAGCTTCCTAGCTCTATTTTAAAGGCCTAAAAATTGCGTACGGACGGACGAACGGAAGGATATTGCTAGATAGTTTAAGGATTTGGTCCTGATCATAAATATATATACTTTTATGGGTCTACGACGAATATTAAGGGGTGTTACAAACTATGTGTCAAAATTAATATACCCTTAGGATAGGGTATAGAAATAACCCAAAATTTTAGCATTAAGCGCCTTAGTGCGAAACAATGGATGAGTACCGTCTTGGAGAAAACCCAAGTGCAGTACTTTACGTACACACCAAAGGCCTCCAAATTGAAAACCGTCGTTCTAAAGGGAATTGATCCCTCAATAGAGACGGAGGAGCTCGAAAAAGAGAAAAGTTGGAAAGCGATGAACTCAAGTTCGTGGGTGTCAAGCCGTTTTTGTCGTCTGTAGCAAGAGGTGGTAACCGAAAATTACCATTCTTCTTGGTGCAGCTCACTCCCGAGAGCAGATTTGATAGTTTGAGGAAGATTAAATACCTCTACTACCATTCTGTTATATGGGAAACATTAAAATGATCTTACCGCTGTCAGACGTTCGGTCACGCCGCGCGTAACTGCAACATGCAGTTCAGGTGCGTCAAGTCCGATAAGGACCACAGACATGGAGAATGTCCTTTTGGTAAGGACAGAGTTGACGACCGGAGCGTTTTTTTTCTTGTGTGCTCTGCGGGAACTCTGGGCATTCCGCCTATTTCAGGCGTTGTCCACGGTTCCAGGAGCAGAAAAAGCGATCACAGGCCCGCAAGCAGTTTTCTGAAGACGAGAAGCGTCAAAAGACTCGCTCGTTCACTAATTTTGTGGCACCCGACGTGTTCTTTGCCCAGGCACAGCCCAAATGACAGTACATCCACCGAGGGTTGCTCAAAAGGCGCCTGAGGAGGACTTGGACTTAAAAGCGATCCTTCTGTCTCTGCACGGAAAGATCGACAGGTTTCAAACACATTTAAATGAACAAGCGGGTCGAATAGACATTATCTATTCGGAGCTGTTTGGTAGGTCTGGCGTGCGATAATTCCAGCTCGAGTGCTCGAGACCCTTTTCGAAGCTTCCAGCTTCATTCGGAGGAGAATTATTTTTTCTTGGCTTGTTGTTGTTGTTGTTGTTGTTGTTGTTGTTGTTGTTGTTGTTGTTGTTGTTGTTGTCGTTGTCGTTGTTGTTGTTGTTGTTGTTGTTGTTGTTGTTGTTGTTTTTGTTGTTGTTGTTGTTGTTGTTGTTGTTGTTGTTGTTGTTGTTGTTGTTGTTGTTGTTGTTGTTGTTGTTGTTGTTGTTGTTGTTGTTGTTGTTGTTGTTGTTGTTGTTGTTGTTGTTGTTGTTGTTGTTGTTGTTGTTGTTGTTGTTGTTGTTGTTGTTGTTGTTGTTGTTGTTGTTGTTGTTGTTGTTGTTGTTGTTGTTGTTGTTGTTGTTGTTGTTGTTGTTGTTGTTGTTGTTGTTGTTGTTGTTGTTGTTGTTGTTGTTGTTGTTGTTGTTGTTGTTGTTGTTGTTGTTGTTGTTGTTGTTGTTGTTGTTGTTGTTTTTGTTTTTGTTTTTGTTGTTTTTGTTGTTGTTGTTGTTGTTGTTGTTGTTGTTGTTGTTGTTGTCGTTGTTGTTGTTGTTGTTGTTGTTGTTGTTGTTGTTGTTGTTGTTGTTGTTGTTGTTGTTGTTGATGTTTTTGTTTTTGTTGTTGTTGTTGTTGTTGTTGTTGTTGTTGTTGTTGTTGTTGTTGTTGTTGTTGTTGTTGTTGTTGTTGTTGTTGTTGTTGTTGTTGTTGTTGTTGTTGTTGTTGTTGTTGTTGTTGTTGTTGTTGTTGTTGTTGTTGTTGTTGTTGTTGTTGTTGTTGTTGTTGTTGTTGTTGTTGTTGTTGTTGTTGTTGTTGTTGTTGTTGTTGTTGTTGTTGTTGTTGTTGTTGTTGTTGTTGTTGTTGTTGTTGTTGTTGTTGTTGTTGTTGTTGTTGTTGTTGTTGTTGTTGTTGTTGTTGTTGTTGTTGTTGTTGTTGTTGTTGTTGTTGTTGTTGTTGTTGTTGTTGTTGTTGTTGTTGTTGTTGTTGTTGTTGTTGTTGTTGTTGTTGTTGTTGTTGTTGTTGTTGTTGAATGACTGCATAAAATTATGCAAAAACATAAGGAAAGGCTACAGTCCGCTGGGGGCGAACAGTATGATACCCTATGCAAATCCCTATTTGCCCCAAAGAAAAAAGCATTAAGAAAATTTTATTTCATTTTAGTAATTAAAAAAAAAGCCCCCAAAAAGTGGGCGTGGCCAAAAACTGTATATGACAAACTTATAAACGGGGGTAGTGCCTACATATCTTGTGAAGGATGTAACACTCTATCTCTTTAACTTTAGCTTTAAAACGGTTTTTTCTAAATTGTGGGCGTATTCAAATTTTTTTTACACTTAACCATTTCGGAGCCCTAGGGAATATGTGGTGCAAATTTCAGCTTCCTAGCTTAATTTTAAAGCCCTAAAAATTGCGTACGGACGGACGAACGGACGGATATTGCTAGATAGTTTTAGGATTTGGTCCTGATCATAAATATATATACTTTTATGGATCCACGACGAATATTAAGGGGTGTTACAAACTATGTGTCAAAATTAATATACCCTTAGGATAGGGTATAGAAATAACCCAAAATTTTAGCATTAAGCGCCTTAGTGCGAAACAATGGATGAGTACCGTCTTGGAGAAAACCCAAGTGCAGTACTTTACGTACACACCAAAGGCCTCCAAATTGAAAACCGTCGTTCTAAAGGGAATTGATCCCTCAATAGAGACGGAGGAGCTCGAAAAAGAGAAAAGTTGGAAAGCGATGAACTCAAGTTCGTGGGTGTCAAGCCGTTTTTGTCGTCTGTAGCAAGAGGTGGTAACCGAAAATTACCATTCTTCTTGGTGCAGCTCACTCCCGAGAGCAGATTTGATAGTTTGAGGAAGATTAAATACCTCTACTACCATTCTGTTATATGGGAAACATTAAAATGATCTTACCGCTGTCAGACGTTCGGTCACGCCGCGCGTAACTGCAACATGCAGTTCAGGTGCGTCAAGTCCGATAAGGACCACAGACATGGAGAATTTCCTTTTGGTAAGGACAGAGTTGAGGACCGGAGCGTTTTTTTTCTTGTGTGCTCTGCGGGAACTCTGGGCATTCCGCCTATTTCAGGCGTTGTCCACGGTTCCAGGAGCAGAAAAAGCGATCACAGGCCCGCAAGCAGCTTTCTGAAGACGAGAAGTGTCAAAAGACTCGCTCGTTCACTAATTTTGTGGCACCCAACGTGTTCTTTGCCCAGGCACAGCCCAAATGACAGTACATCCACCGAGGGTTGCTCAAAAGGCGCCTGAGGAGGACTTGGACTTAAAAGCGATCCTTCTGTCTCTGCACGGAAAGATCGACAGGTTTCAAACACATTTAAATGAACAAGCGGGTCGAATAGACATTATCTATTCGGAGCTGTTTGGTAGGTCTGGCGTGCGATAATTCCAGCTCGAGTGCTCGAGACCCTTTTCGAAGCTTCCAGCTTCATTCGGATGAGAATTATTTTTATACCCTATCCTAAGGGTATATTAATTTTGACACATAGTTTGTAACACCCCTTAATATTCGCCGTAGACCCATAAAAGTATATATATTTATGATCAGGACCAAATCCTAAGACTATCTAGCAATGTCCGTCCGTCCGTCCGTCCGTACGCAATTTTTAGGCCTTTAAAATTAAGCTAGGAAGCTGAAATTTGGACCACATATTCCCTAGGGCTCCGAAATGGTTAAGTGTAAAATTTTTTTGAATACGCCGACTGCCACGCCCACAATTTAGAAAAAACCGTTTTAAAGCTAAAGTTAGAGAGATAGAGTGTTACGACCCTCACAAGATATGTAGGCAATGCCCTCCTTTATAAGTTTGTCATATAAAGTTTTTTGCCACGCCTACTTTTTGTGGGCGTTTTTCACTAAGAAAACAGCATTTTTCTTCGATAATTTTCATAGAAACCGAAAAAAAATGTTTAACAAGATATTTAGCCAATATTTTTTCCAATATATCGCCCATACAAAGTTTTTGGCCATGCCCACTTTTTGGGGGCGTTTTTTAAAAAAATGTTTTTTTTTTCTAAATTTTAGAGAATGAAATAAAATGCTATCCATCATCTTCTTAAGGTTTTTTTTGGGGCATATAGGGATAGGGATAGGGTATCATACTGTTCGCTCCAAGCGGACTGTAGCCTTTCCTTATGTTTTCTTGCCTTTCCTTATGTTTTCTTGGCTTGTTGTTGTTGTTGTTGTTGTTGTTGTTGTTGTTGTTGTTGTTGTTGTTGTTGTTGTTGTTGTTGTTGTTGTTGTTGTTGTTGTTGTTGTTGTTGTTGTTGTTGTTGTTGTTGTTGTTGTTGTTGTTGTTGTTGTTGTTGTTGTTGTTGTTGTTGTTGTTGTTGTTGTTGTTGTTGTTGTTGTTGTTGTTGTTGTTGTTGTTGTTGTTGTTGTTGTTGTTGTTGTTGTTGTTGTTGTTGTTGTTGTTGTTGTTGTTGTTGTTGTTGTTGTTGTTGTCTGCTCTCGGGAGTGAGCTGCACCAAGAAGAATGGTAATTTTCGGTTACCACCTCTTGCTACAGACGACAAAAACGGCTTGACACCCACGAACTTGAGTTCATCGCTTTCCAACTTTTCTCTTTTTCGAGCTCCTCCGTCTCTATTGAGGGATCAATTCCCTTTAGAACGACGGTTTTCAATTTGGAGGCCTTTGGTGTGTACGTAAAGTACTGCACTTGGGTTTTCTCCAAGACGGTACTCATCCATTGTTTCGCACTAAGGCGCTTAATGCTAAAATTTTGGGTTATTTCTATACCCTATCCTAAGGGTATATTAATTTTGACACATAGTTTGTAACACCCCTTAATATTCGCCGTAGACCCATAAAAGTATATATATTTATGATCAGGACCAAATCCTAAGACTATCTAGCAATGTCCGTCCGTCCGTCCGTCCGTACGCAATTTTTAGGCCTTTAAAATTAAGCTAGGAAGCTGAAATTTGGACCACATATTCCCTAGGGCTCCGAAATGGTTAAGTGTAAAATTTTTTTGAATACGCCGACTGCCACGCCCACAATTTAGAAAAAACCGTTTTAAAGCTAAAGTTAGAGAGATAGAGTGTTACGACCCTCACAAGATATGTAGGCAATGCCCTCCTTTATAAGTTTGTCATATAAAGTTTTTTGCCACGCCTACTTTTTGTGGGCGTTTTTCACTAAGAAAACAGCATTTTTCTTCGATAATTTTCATAGAAACCGAAAAAAAATGTTTAACAAGATATTTAGCCAATATTTTTTCCAATATATCGCCCATACAAAGTTTTTGGCCATGCCCACTTTTTGGGGGCGTTTTTTAAAAAAATGTTTTTTTTTTCTAAATTTTAGAGAATGAAATAAAATGCTATCCATCATCTTCTTAAGGTTTTTTTTGGGGCATATAGGGATAGGGATAGGGTATCATACTGTTCGCTCCAAGCGGACTGTAGCCTTTCCTTATGTTTTCTTGCCTTTCCTTATGTTTTCTTGGCTTGTTGTTGTTGTTGTTGTTGTTGTTGTTGTTGTTGTTGTTGTTGTTGTTGTTGTTGTTGTTGTTGTTGTTGTTGTTGTTGTTGTTGTTGTTGTTGTTGTTGTTGTTGTTGTTGTTGTTGTTGTTGTTGTTGTTGTTGTTGTTGTTGTTGTTGTTGTTGTTGTTGTTGTTGTTGTTGTTGTTGTTGTTGTTGTTGTTGTTGTTGTTGTTGTTGTTGTTGTTGTTGTTGTTGTTGTTGTTGTTGTTGTTGTTGTTGTTGTTGTTGTTGTTGTTGTTGTTGTTGTTGTTGTTGTTGTTGTTGTTGTTGTTGTTGTTGTTGTTGTTGTTGTTGTTGTTGTTGTTGTTGTTGTTGTTGTTGTTGTTGTTGTTGTTGTTGTTGTTGTTGTTGTTGTTGTTGTTGTTGTTGTTGTTGTTGTTGTTGTTGTTGTTGTTGTTGTTGTTCTTGAATGACTGCATCGAACAGTATGATACCCTATGCATATCCCTATATGCCCCAAAGAAAAAAGCATTAAGAAAATTTTATTTCATTTTAGTAATTACAAAAAAAAGCCCCCAAAAAGTGGGCGTGGCCAAAAACTGTATATGACAAACTTATAAACGGGGGTAGTGCCTACATATCTTGTGAAGGATGTAATACTATATCTCTTTAACTTTAGCTTTAAAACGGTTTTTTCTAAATTGTGGGCGTATTCAAATTTTTTTTACACTTAACCATTTCGGAGCCCTAGGGAATATGTGGTGCAAATTTCAGCTTCCTAGCTCTATTTTAAAGGCCTAAAAATTGCGTACGGACGGACGAACGGAAGGATATTGCTAGATAGTTTAAGGATTTGGTCCTGATCATAAATATATATACTTTTATGGGTCTACGACGAATATTAAGGGGTGTTACAAACTATGTGTCAAAATTAATATACCCTTAGGATAGGGTATAGAAATAACCCAAAATTTTAGCATTAAGCGCCTTAGTGCGAAACAATGGATGAGTACCGTCTTGGAGAAAACCCAAGTGCAGTACTTTACGTACACACCAAAGGCCTCCAAATTGAAAACCGTCGTTCTAAAGGGAATTGATCCCTCAATACGCCCACTGCCACGCCCACAATTTAGAAAAAACCGTTTTAAAGCTAAAGTTAGAGAGATAGAGTGTTACGACCCTCACAAGATATGTAGGCAATGCCCTCCTTTATAAGTTTGTCATATAAAGTTTTTTGCCACGCCTACTTTTTGTGGGCGTTTTTCACTAAGAAAACAGCATTTTTCTTCGATAATTTTCATAGAAACCGAAAAAAAATGTTTAACAAGATATTTAGCCAATATTTTTTCCAATATATCGCCCATACAAAGTTTTTGGCCATGCCCACTTTTTGGGGGCGTTTTTTAAAAAAATGTTTTTTTTTTCTAAATTTTAGAGAATGAAATAAAATGCTATCCATCATCTTCTTAAGGTTTTTTTTGGGGCATATAGGGATAGGGATAGGGTATCATACTGTTCGCTCCAAGCGGACTGTAGCCTTTCCTTATGTTTTCTTGCCTTTCCTTATGTTTTCTTGGCTTGTTGTTGTTGTTGTTGTTGTTGTTGTTGTTGTTGTTGTTGTTGTTGTTGTTGTTGTTGTTGTTGTTGTTGTTGTTGTTGTTGTTGTTGTTGTTGTTGTTGTTGTTGTTGTTGTTGTTGTTGTTGTTGTTGTTGTTGTTGTTGTTGTTGTTGTTGTTGTTGTTGTTGTTGTTGTTGTTGTTGTTGTTGTTGTTGTTGTTGTTGTTGTTGTTGTTGTTGTTGTTGTTGTTGTTGTTGTTGTTGTTGTTGTTGTTGTTGTTGTTGTTGTTGTTGTTGTTGTTGTTGTTGTTGTTGTTGTTGTTGTTGTTGTTGTTGTTGTTGTTGTTGTTGTTGTTGTTGTTGTTCTTGAATGACTGCATCGAACAGTATGATACCCTATGCATATCCCTATATGCCCCAAAGAAAAAAGCATTAAGAAAATTTTATTTCATTTTAGTAATTACAAAAAAAAGCCCCCAAAAAGTGGGCGTGGCCAAAAACTGTATATGACAAACTTATAAACGGGGGTAGTGCCTACATATCTTGTGAAGGATGTAATACTATATCTCTTTAACTTTAGCTTTAAAACGGTTTTTTCTAAATTGTGGGCGTATTCAAATTTTTTTTACACTTAACCATTTCGGAGCCCTAGGGAATATGTGGTGCAAATTTCAGCTTCCTAGCTCTATTTTAAAGGCCTAAAAATTGCGTACGGACGGACGAACGGAAGGATATTGCTAGATAGTTTAAGGATTTGGTCCTGATCATAAATATATATACTTTTATGGGTCTACGACGAATATTAAGGGGTGTTACAAACTATGTGTCAAAATTAATATACCCTTAGGATTTAAGCGCCTTAGTGCGAAACAATGGATGAGTACCGTCTTGGAGAAAACCCAAGTGCAGTACTTTACGTACACACCAAAGGCCTCCAAATTGAAAACCGTCGTTCTAAAGGGAATTGATCCCTCAATAGAGACGGAGGAGCTCGAAAAAGAGAAAAGTTGGAAAGCGATGAACTCAAGTTCGTGGGTGTCAAGCCGTTTTTGTCGTCTGTAGCAAGAGGTGGTAACCGAAAATTACCATTCTTCTTGGTGCAGCTCACTCCCGAGAGCAGATTTGATAGTTTGAGGAAGATTAAATACCTCTACTACCATTCTGTTATATGGGAAACATTAAAATGATCTTACCGCTGTCAGACGTTCGGTCACGCCGCGCGTAACTGCAACATGCAGTTCAGGTGCGTCAAGTCCGATAAGGACCACAGACATGGAGAATGTCCTTTTGGTAAGGACAGAGTTGAGGACCGGAGCGTTTTTTTTCTTGTGTGCTCTGCGGGAACTCTGGGCATTCCGCCTATTTCAGGCGTTGTCCACGGTTCCAGGAGCAGAAAAAGCGATCACAGGCCCGCAAGCAGTTTTCTGAAGACGAGAAGCGTCAAAAGACTCGCTCGTTCACTAATTTTGTGGCACCCGACGTGTTCTTTGCCCAGGCACAGCCCAAATGACAGTACATCCACCGAGGGTTGCTCAAAAGGCGCCTGAGGAGGACTTGGACTTAAAAGCGATCCTTCTGTCTCTGCACGGAAAGATCGACAGGTTTCAAACACATTTAAATGAACAAGCGGGTCGAATAGACATTATCTATTCGGAGCTGTTTGGTAGGTCTGGCGTGCGATAATTCCAGCTCGAGTGCTCGAGACCCTTTTCGAAGCTTCCAGCTTCATTCGGAGAAGAATTATTTTTTCTTGGCTTGTTGTTGTTGTTGTTGTTGTTGTTGTTGTTGTTGTTGTTGTTGTTGTTGTTGTTGTTGTCGTTGTCGTTGTTGTTGTTGTTGTTGTTGTTGTCGTTGTCGTTGTTGTTGTTGTTGTTGTTGTTTTTGTTGTTGTTGTTGTTGTTGTTGTTGTTGTTGTTGTTGTTGTTGTTGTTGTTGTTGTTGTTGTTGTTGTTGTTGTTGTTGTTGTTGTTGTTGTTGTTGTTGTTGTTGTTGTTGTTGTTGTTGTTGTTGTTGTTGTTGTTGTTGTTGTTGTTGTTGTTGTTGTTGTTGTTGTTGTTGTTGTTGTTGTTGTTGTTGTTGTTGTTGTTGTTGTTGTTGTTGTTGTTGTTGTTGTTGTTGTTGTTGTTGTTGTTGTTGTTGTTGTTGTTGTTGTTGTTGTTGTTGTTGTTGTTGTTTTTGTTTTTGTTGTTGTTGTTGTTTTTGTTTTTGTTTTTGTTTTTGTTGTTGTTGTTGTTGTTGTTGTTGTTGTTGTTGTTGTTGTTGTTGTCGTTGTTGTTGTTGTTGTCGTTGTTGTTGTTGTTGTTGTTGTTGTTGTTGTTGTTGTTGTTGTTGTTGTTGTTGTTGTTGTTGTTGTTGTTGTTGTTGATGTTTTTGTTTTTGTTGTTGTTGTTGTTGTTGTTGTTGTTGTTGTTGTTGTTGTTGTTGTTGTTGTTGTTGTTGTTGTTGTTGTTGTTGTTGTTGTTGTTGTTGTTGTTGTTGTTGTTGTTGTTGTTGTTGTTGTTGTTGTTGTTGTTGTTGTTGTTGTTGTTGTTGTTGTTGTTGTTGTTGTTGTTGTTGTTGTTGTTGTTGTTGTTGTTGTTGTTGTTGTTGTTGTTGTTGTTGTTGTTGTTGTTGTTGTTGTTGTTGTTGTTGTTGTTGTTGTTGTTGTTGTTGTTGTTGTTGTTGTTGTTGTTGTTGTTGTTGTTGTTGTTGTTGTTGTTGTTGTTGTTGTTGTTGTTGTTGTTGTTGTTGTTGTTGTTGTTGTTGTTGTTGTTGTTGTTGTTGTTGTTGTTGTTGTTGTTGTTGTTGTTGTTGTTGTTGTTGTTGTTGTTGTTGTTGTTGTTGTTGTTGTTGTTGTTGTTGTTGTTGTTGTTGTTGTTGTTGTTGTTGTTGTTGTTGTTGTTGTTGTTGTTGTTGTTGTTGTTGTTGTTGTTGTTGTTGTTGTTGTTGTTGTTGTTGTTGTTGTTGTTGTTGTTGTTGTTGTTGTTGTTGTTGTTGTTGTTGTTGTTGTTGTTGTTGTTGTTGTTGTTGTTGTTGTTGTTGTTGTTGTTGTTGTTGTTGTTGTTGTTGTTGTTGTTGTTGTTGTTGTTGTTGTTGTTGTTGTTGTTGTTGAATGACTGCATAAAATTATGCAAAAACATAAGGAAAGGCTACAGTCCGCTGGGGGCGAACAGTATGATACCCTATGCAAATCCCTATATGCCCCAAAGAAAAAAGCATTAAGAAAATTTTATTTCATTTTAGTAATTAAAAAAAAAGCCCCCAAAAAGTGGGCGTGGCCAAAAACTGTATATGACAAACTTATAAACGGGGGTAGTGCCTACATATCTTGTGAAGGATGTAACACTCTATCTCTTTAACTTTAGCTTTAAAACGGTTTTTTCTAAATTGTGGGCGTATTCAAATTTTTTTTACACTTAACCATTTCGGAGCCCTAGGGAATATGTGGTGCAAATTTCAGCTTCCTAGCTTAATTTTAAAGCCCTAAAAATTGCGTACGGACGGACGAACGGACGGATATTGCTAGATAGTTTTAGGATTTGGTCCTGATCATAAATATATATACTTTTATGGATCCACGACGAATATTAAGGGGTGTTACAAACTATGTGTCAAAATTAATATACCCTTAGGATAGGGTATAGAAATAACCCAAAATTTTAGCATTAAGCGCCTTAGTGCGAAACAATGGATGAGTACCGTCTTGGAGAAAACCCAAGTGCAGTACTTTACGTACACACCAAAGGCCTCCAAATTGAAAACCGTCGTTCTAAAGGGAATTGATCCCTCAATAGAGACGGAGGAGCTCGAAAAAGAGAAAAGTTGGAAAGCGATGAACTCAAGTTCGTGGGTGTCAAGCCGTTTTTGTCGTCTGTAGCAAGAGGTGGTAACCGAAAATTACCATTCTTCTTGGTGCAGCTCACTCCCGAGAGCAGATTTGATAGTTTGAGGAAGATTAAATACCTCTACTACCATTCTGTTATATGGGAAACATTAAAATGATCTTACCGCTGTCAGACGTTCGGTCACGCCGCGCGTAACTGCAACATGCAGTTCAGGTGCGTCAAGTCCGATAAGGACCACAGACATGGAGAATGTCCTTTTGGTAAGGACAGAGTTGAGGACCGGAGCGTTTTTTTTCTTGTGTGCTCTGCGGGAACTCTGGGCATTCCGCCTATTTCAGGCGTTGTCCACGGTTCCAGGAGCAGAAAAAGCGATCACAGGCCCGCAAGCAGCTTTCTGAAGACGAGAAGTGTCAAAAGACTCGCTCGTTCACTAATTTTGTGGCACCCAACGTGTTCTTTGCCCAGGCACAGCCCAAATGACAGTACATCCACCGAGGGTTGCTCAAAAGGCGCCTGAGGAGGACTTGGACTTAAAAGCGATCCTTCTGTCTCTGCACGGAAAGATCGACAGGTTTCAAACACATTTAAATGAACAAGCGGGTCGAATAGACATTATCTATTCGGAGCTGTTTGGTAGGTCTGGCGTGCGATAATTCCAGCTCGAGTGCTCGAGACCCTTTTCGAAGCTTCCAGCTTCATTCGGATGAGAATTATTTTTATACCCTATCCTAAGGGTATATTAATTTTGACACATAGTTTGTAACACCCCTTAATATTCGCCGTAGACCCATAAAAGTATATATATTTATGATCAGGACCAAATCCTAAGACTATCTAGCAATGTCCGTCCGTCCGTCCGTCCGTACGCAATTTTTAGGCCTTTAAAATTAAGCTAGGAAGCTGAAATTTGGACCACATATTCCCTAGGGCTCCGAAATGGTTAAGTGTAAAATTTTTTTGAATACGCCCACTGCCACGCCCACAATTTAGAAAAAACCGTTTTAAAGCTAAAGTTAGAGAGATAGAGTGTTACGACCCTCACAAGATATGTAGGCAATGCCCTCCTTTATAAGTTTGTCATATAAAGTTTTTTGCCACGCCTACTTTTTGTGGGCGTTTTTCACTAAAAAAACAGCATTTTTCTTCGATAATTTTCATAGAAACCGAAAAAAAATGTTTAACAAGATATTTAGCCAATATTTTTTCCAATATATCGCCCATACAAAGTTTTTGGCCATGCCCACTTTTTGGGGGCGTTTTTTAAAAAAATGTTTTTTTTTTTCTAAATTTTAGAGAATGAAATAAAATGCTATCCATCATCTTCTTAAGGTTTTTTTTGGGGCATATAGGGATAGGGATAGGGTATCATACTGTTCGCTCCAAGCGGACTGTAGCCTTTCCTTATGTTTTCTTGCCTTTCCTTATGTTTTCTTGGCTTGTTGTTGTTGTTGTTGTTGTTGTTGTTGTTGTTGTTGTTGTTGTTGTTGTTGTTGTTGTTGTTGTTGTTGTTGTTGTTGTTGTTGTTGTTGTTGTTGTTGTTGTTGTTGTTGTTGTTGTTGTTGTTGTTGTTGTTGTTGTTGTTGTTGTTGTTGTTGTTGTTGTTGTTGTTGTTGTTGTTGTTGTTGTTGTTGTTGTTGTTGTTGTTGTTGTTGTTGTTGTTGTTGTTGTTGTTGTTGTTGTTGTTGTTGTTGTTGTTGTTGTTGTTGTTGTTGTTGTTGTTGTTGTTGTTGTTGTTGTTGTTGTTGTTGTTGTTGTTGTTGTTGTTGTTGTTGTTGTTGTTGTTGTTGTTGTTGTTGTTGTTGTTGTTGTTGTTGTTGTTGTTGTTGTTGTTGTTGTTGTTGTTGTTGTTGTTGTTGTTGTTGTTGTTGTTGTTGTTGTTGTTGTTGTTGTTGTTGTTGTTGTTGTTGTTGTTGTTGTTGTTGTTGTTGTTGTTGTTGTTGTTGTTGTTGTTGTTGTTGTTGTTGTTGTTGTTTTTGTTGTTGTTGTTGTTGTTGTTGTTGTTGTTGTTGTTGTTGTTGTTGTTGTTGTTGTTGTTGTTGTTGTTGTTGTTGTTGTTGTTGTTGTTGTTGTTGTTGTTGTTGTTGTTGTTGTTGTTGTTGTTGTTGTTGTTGTTGTTGTTGTTGTTGTTGTTGTTGTTGTTGTTGTTGTTGTTGTTGTTGTTGTTGTTGTTGTTGTTGTTGTTGTTGTTGTTGTTGTTGTTGTTGTTGTTGTTGTTGTTGTTGTTGTTGTTGTTGTTGTTGTTGTTGTTGTTGTTGTTGTTGTTGTTGTTGTTGTTGTTGTTGTTGTTGTTGTTGTTGTTGTTGTTGTTGTCTACCATTCTGTTATCTGGGAAACATTAAAATGATCTTACCGCTGTCAGACGTTCGGTCACGCCGCGCGTAACTGCAACATGCAGTTCAGGTGCGTCAAGTCCGATAAGGACCACAGACATGGAGAATGTCCTTTTGGTAAGGACAGAGTTGAGGACCGGAGCGTTTTTTTTCTTGTGTGCTCTGCGGGCACTCTGGGCATTCCGCCTATTTCAGGCGTTTTCCACGGTTCCAGGAGCAGAAAAAGCGATCACAGGCCCGCAAGCAGTTTTCTGAAGACGAGAAGTGTCAAAAGACTCGCTCGTTCACTAATTTTGTGGCACCCAACGTGTTCTTTGCCCAGGCACAGCCCAAATGACAGTACATCCACCGAGGGTTGCTCAAAAGGCGCCTGAGGAGGACTTGGACTTAAAAGCGATCCTTCTGTCTCTGCACGGAAAGATCGCCAGCTTTCAAACACATTTAAATGAACAAGCGGGTCGAATAGACATTATCTATTCGGAGCTGTTTGGTAGGTCTGGCGTGCGATAATTCCAGCTCGAGTGCTCGAGACCCTTTTCGAAGCTTCCAGCTTCATTCGGATGAGAATGAGAATTATTTTTTCTTGGCTTGTTGTTGTTGTTGTTGTTGTTGTTGTTGTTGTTGTTGTTGTTGTTGTTGTTGTTGTTGTTGTTGTTGTTGTTGTTGTTGTTGTTGTTGTTGTTGTTATTGTTGTTGTTGTTGTTGTTGTTGTTGTTGTTGTTGTTGTTGTTGTTGTTGTTGTTGTTGTTGTTGTTGTTGTTGTTGTTGTTGTTGTTGTTGTTGTTGTTGTTGTTGTTGTTGTTGTTGTTGTTGTTGTTGTTGTTGTTGTTGTTGTTGTTGTTGTTGTTGTTGTTGTTGTTGTTGTTGTTGTTGTTGTTGTTGTTGTTGTTGTTGTTGTTGTTGTTGTTGTTGTTGTTGTTGTTGTTGTTGTTGTTGTTGTTGTTGTTGTTGTTGTTGTTGTTGTTGTTGTTGTTGTTGTTGTTGTTGTTGTTGTTGTTGTTGTTGTTGTTGTTGTTGTTGTTGTTGTTGTTGTTGTTGTTGTTGTTGTTGTTGTTGTTGTTGTTGTTGTTGTTGTTGTTGTTGTTGTTGTTGTTGTTGTTGTTGTTGTTGTTGTTGTTGTTGTTGTTGTTGTTGTTGTTGTTGTTGTTGTTGTTGTTGTTGTTGTTGTTGTTGTTGTTGTTGTTGTTGTTGTTGTTGTTGTTGTTGTTGTTGTTGTTGTTGTTGTTGTTGTTGTTGTTGTTGAATGACTGCATAGAATTATGCAAAAACATAAGGAAAGGCTACAGTCCGCTGGGGGCGAACAGTATGATACCCTATGCATATCCCTATATGCCCCAAAGAAAAAAGCATTAAGAAGATTTTATATCATTTTAGTAATTAAAAAAAAAGCCCCCAAAAAGTGGGCGTGGCCAAAAACTGTATATGACAAACTTATAAACGGGGGTAGTGCCTACATAAGTAGTAGTAGGGGTAGTGCGTAAAATGGAACTAAAACAGCAATAGATCATATCCTTGCCAGCAGAACAGATGGCCAAATAAGCTCTGCAGTAATAGAGAGTGGGTTAACTGATCATTACCCAATTTTATACTATACTGCTGATACAACAAACCTTGTTAAGAAGACAGACAGTGTTAAGTATACGATAAGTAATGCGAAAGTTAACCAGCTCATCCGTGAAGAAATTTGGGAAGATGTTCTGACGGAGGATGATGCCGAAAACATATACCAAAAGCTAAATCACAAGATGCAACATATATATAAAACATCAACTCTCACGATAATGCAAAATAAAAGAAAGCCTAGTACCTGGATGACCCAGAGTTTAATTGTGAGTTGCAAGCGAAGGGATGAACTATACAGACGTTGGAAAAACAATAGGTTTAACAAAAGTTATGAGACCGAATACAAAAGTTTTAGAAACAAAATAAATTAAGAAATTACAAAACAAAAATCGTATTACTATAAAAATCAGTTCAATTTATTCAGAGCTGATCCTCGCAAAACATGGGGACTAATAAACGAGCTTTTGGGAAGGAAAAAGTCAAATATCGACGAGACCATGATAGCCAATTTTCCAACGGATGTTGCAATATTAACTAATAAATGTGCAAACAACTTTTTATCACAAACGAGTAATATAATCCATCACTGCAATGCGATAACGTCAACTCATACAAATAAAACCATAGCGAATTCAATATTCGCCAAGGCTACTACCATTGATGAGGTAAATAAAATCATAAACAATCTGGGAGTAAATAAGTCGCCAGGTATAGATGAAATTCGAGCAGTTGACATAAAAAAACATGCAAATATATTTGCTCCTATCCTCTGCAAATTTATTAACCTCTGCTTGGCACAATCAAAAATTCCGATAGCCCTCAAAACTGCAGTAGTAAGGCCAATCTACAAAGGAGGAGTAAGAAACGAAATCAGTAATTATAGACCAATTTCGATTATCCCAGTTATTGAAAAATGTATGGAAGGCGTAATTATGGAACGATTGCAGAATTTTATATCCAAGCACTCTTTAATACACAATAGACAATACGGGTTTCAAAAAAGCAAAAACACTGGCAAACTCCTAGCTGAATTTGCAAACCTGGTCAACAATAGTCTGAACAGAAGCCACCATGTCTTAGTAGTATTTATGGACTTCAGTAAAGCATTCGACACATTGAACCATTCAAAATTATTAGAAGCTCTACGACGCATTGGCATAAGAGGAATAATGGCGGACTGGCTACGGGAGTATCTACATGACAGGCTGTATTGTGTGAAAATTAAGAATGCGATGAGTGAGAGGAAAAAGGTTGAATATGGGGTCCCCCAGGGATCAAAACTTGGTCCAATCCTATTCATTCTCTACACAAATGAGCTATTAAACGTTTTTAAGAAGGGCACCCCCTATGCTTTTGCCGATGATACAGCGATTATGGTGCATCACAGATCTTTGGAAATGGCGACATCAATAATGCAGGAAGAATTAGATGTTGCTGTAAAGTGGTGCCACGATAATGGTTTGGTTATCAACGCTAAGAAGACAAAAATCATTCACATACGCAACCCAAGTTACAAATCAACGCAAATACCAATATTTATTAAAAATGATGAATGCCCTAGTACCGCAAGTGAGGTTATTGAACTAGTAGAGAGCTACAAATATCTTGGAGTTGTAATTGACAGCCTTTTTCTCTGGGACAAGCACATCAATAAATTGCGTATGGATCTAAGGAAGGCTTTATACGCACTAACTCATTTAAAATACCACGCAACAGCACCGGTTTTGAAACAGGTGTATTACGCTCTCATTGAATCCAAGCTTCGATATGGTGTACTTGCCTGGGGCGATGCAGCGAACACCCACATTCAAAAGCTGCAAAAAATACAAAATGCGGCGTTAAGGCAAATAAACGGCAACAATCTACATCAATGCGAACAAGATTTCAAGGTGCTTAATGTAAAACAGCTATTCAAGATGGCGATAGTTTTGCAGTTCTCGAATGACAACCGCTTTACCAGACCAATCGATCACGACCGGAATACAAGACGACGTGCCCAAGGTATGCTGCAAGTACCAAGGAGTTACAACTGCTATGGGAGAAGACAACTAAAATTCAGCGTTCCATCTATCATCAATGAACTACCTCAAGAACTTTCAAATATAACAAATTACAAAACAAGAAAAAAATATCTCAAAAATGTCTTTTTAAATGTCAACATCTAGAACTATACAATTTTAAATTAGTAAATTGTACAAACGCAATTTTCTCCTACTGAAAAAAAAAAAAAAAAAAAAAAAAAAAAAAAACAGGGAATTAAAATCACTAATATAATTATATTATTTATACCCTATCCTAAGGGTATATTAATTTTGACACATAGTTTGTAACACCCCTTAATATTCGCCATAGACCCATAAAAGTATATATATTTATGATCAGGACCAAATCCTAAGACTATCTAGCAATGTCCGTCCGTCCGTCCGTCCGTACGCAATTTTTAGGCCTTTAAAATTAAGCTAGGAAGCTGAAATTTGGACCACATATTTCCTAGGGCTCCGACATGGTTAAGTGTAAAATTTTTTTGAATACGCCCACTGCCACGCCCACAATTTAGAAAAAACCGTTTTAAAGCTAAAGTTAGAGAGATAGAGTGTTACGACCCTCACAAGATATGTAGGCAATGCCCTCCTTTATAAGTTTGTCATACAAAGTTTTTTGTCACGCCTACTTTTTGTGGACGTTTTTCACTAAAATGCTGTTTTCTTCGATAATTTTCATAGAAACCGAAAAAAAATGTTTAACAAGATATTTAGCCAATATTTTTTCCAATATATCGCCCATACAAAGTTTTTGGCCATGCCCACTTTTTGGGGGCGTTTTTTCAAAAAATTTTTTTTTTTTTTCTAAACTTTATAGAATGAAATAAAATGCTATCCATCATCTTCTTAAGGTTTTTTTTGGGGCATATAGGGATAGGGATAGGGTATCATACTGTTCGCTCCAAGCGGACTGTAGCCTTTCCTTATGTTTTCTTGGCTTGTTGTTGTTGTTGTTGTTGTTGTTGTTGTTGTTGTTGTTGTTGTTGTTGTTGTTGTTGTTGTTGTTGTTGTTGTTGTTGTTGTTGTTGTTGTTGTTGTTGTTGTTGTTGTTGTTGTTGTTGTTGTTGTTGTTGTTGTTGTTGTTGTTGTTGTTGTTGTTGTTGTTGTTGTTGTTGTTGTTGTTGTTGTTGTTGTTGTTGTTGTTGTTGTTGTTGTTGTTGTTGAATGACTGCATCGAACAGTATGATACCCTATGCATATCCCTATATGCCCCAAAGAAAAAAGCATTAAGAACATTTTATTTCATTTTAGTAATTAAAAACAAAGCAAACAAAGCCCCCAAAAAGTGGGCGTGGCCAAAAACTGTATATGACAAACTTATAAACGGGGGTAGTGCCTACATATCTTGTGAAGGATGTAACACTCTATCTCTTTAACTTTAGCTTTAAAACGGTTTTTTCTAAATTGTGGGCGTATTCAAATTTTTTTTACACTTAACCATTTCGGAGCCCTAGGGAATATGTGGTGCAAAAGGCCTAAAAATTGCGTACGGACGGACGAACGGACGGATATTGCCAGATAGTTTTAGGATTTGGTCCTGATCATAAATATATATACTTTTATGGGTCTACGACGAATATTAAGGGGTGTTACAAACTATGTGTCAAAATTAATATACCCTTAGGATAGGGTATAGAAATAACCCAAAATTTTAGCATTAAGCGCCTTAGTGCGAAACAATGGATGAGTACCGTCTTGGAGAAAACCCAAGTGCAGTACTTTACGTACACACCAAAGGCCTCCAAATTGTAAACCGTCGTTCTAAAGGGAATTGATCCCTCAATAGAGACGGAGGAGCTCGAAAAAGAGAAAAGTTGGAAAGCGATGAACTCAAGTTCGTGGGTGTCAAGCCGTTTTTGTCGTTTGTAGCAAGAGGTGGTAACCGAAAATTATCATTCTTCTTGGTGCAGCTCACTCCCAAGAGCAGATTTGATAGTTTGAGGAAGATTAAATACCTCTACTACCATTCTGTTATATGGGAAACATTAAAATGATCTTACCGCTGTCAGACGTTCGGTCACGCCGAAAAAGCGATCACAGGCCCGCAAGCAGTTTTCTGAAGACGAGAAGCGTCAAAAGACATCAAGTCATCATACATCGAGAAAGCTTAGTAGTTGGATGTGTTTTTTAATTCTTCTTAAATTAAATCAGTTTTGTTGCCTTTTTTTAAAAGTGTATATATATTTGAAGTACAGTTTCACACAAATAATAAGACATTAACTGATTTTAAACAAGTTTGAAAGCATAAAAGTGTTTTAATTCTGTTTTATTAATTCAAATTGTATTTGATTTTATATATATATTTTCTATTGCCCTTGTCATCTGTTCGTGCAACATGTTTGAGTGTGGTCATTGCAACGAAAAACTTCCCGTTGATGGCGATTTCGCTGTGTGCATGATGTGCAACCGCAAGCTCCATTTCGAGTGCACTACGGTCACTGAGAGATCTGGGAGAAACATGGGAGCAAGAAGGGATGCTTGGAGGTGTCAGACGTGCAGAAACCCCGTAAACGACCAAAATGCTGCTGGATCTGGTAATGTGGTAGTGTCTGCAGCAGCTGCTGTGCAAGAAATTCCATCGGCAAAAAGAGTGCGAACGGTAAACAGCCCAGTCAAAACAAAAGAAGGCACGGTTGATAACAGCTCAGCTGTTCTGTCTGAGATTCGTCAAATGAGAGCTGAAATGAAGGAAATAACAGCAAGTTGCGATTTCCTAGCAGCAAAATACGACGAAATCAACACACACATGAAAAAAAAACAACAGCCTCATGGAAAGCATCACAAAAGAAATCCATGAACTAAAGGAAAACAACAAAAAGAAAGACGAAATAATCGAAAATATGCAGTCACAAATAAACAACATGGAACAACAACTAATTAAAAACAATGTTGACATCAAAAATATTCCTCCAACTCCGCACGAAAATTTATTGGAAATTGTAAAAGGAATAGGCAAAACAATTGAACATGAAATAAAGGACACTGACATCACTGACATTTTCCGCACAAAAAATAAAAATCCAGAAAAGTCTGTAATTGTTGCCACTTTTGCTTCAAACATTGATAAAACCAACTTTGTTAGGCGCGCAAGAGCAACTCGACCCATCAAACTGAGCTCTATAATGAAGAATGCAAACAATAACAACGCAGGCTCAACTGCCATAGCGACCGATAACACGGTGTATATTAACAACCAGCTGACGAAACAAAACAGACAGCTGCTGTGGATGGCAAAAGAAAAGGCAAAACAAGAAAATTGGAAATTTGTATGGGAGAGTGATAAACACTGTAAATGATGTTGGTAAAATTACACGTATACAATAATAAATAGTTGGATTTATAAGAATATAGACAAAAGAAATGCGAAAACAGTATTGTTAAAATGGATAGCACAAATAATGTAATGTAATAATGTAATATAAGATCATTGCGCAAGAACTGGAATAATTTTGTTCTAAATGTAAGTCATATCATTAATGTTTTAAAAATAATAGTCCTCGTGGAAACAAATATTAAAGATGAAGAAAAGAATTTTTATAAAATAGAAGGCTTTGTAGCAGAATTTTCAAATCAAAATAATCGCAGAGGTGGCGGAGTTTTAATGTTTATTAGAAAAGAAATAGACCATACACCACTTTCATCAGAGACGATTTCGTATGAAAGTTTAAAAGTCAGTTTCAAAGAGGGAAATAAAACTATATACATTCTGGGAATTTATAGACCACCTGGTTTTAGTAAAAACGCATTTATTAAGGAAGTTGAAAACAATTTGGGTCGGCTGAGGAAGAATGAAGGAATTATAGTGATGGGTGATATAAATATAAATGTCCGTGATTTAAGATCTAACTACGTAAAAGATTATTTGGAAATGCTAGCATCGTTAGGACTCATGAACATCATCACCGAATTTACAAGAATAGATCCAGAAAATGGAACTAAAACAGCAATAGATCATATCCTTGTCAGCAGAACAGATGGCCAAATAAGCTCTGCAGTAATAGAGAGTGGGTTAACTGATCATTACCCAATTTTATACTATACTGGTGATACAACAAACCTTGTTAAGAAGACAGACAGTGCTAAGTATACGATAAGTAATGCGAAAGTTAACCAGCTCATCCGTGAAGAAATTTGGGAAGATGTTCTGACGGAGGATGATGCCGAAAACATATACCAAAAGCTAAATCACAAGATGCAACATATATATAAAACATCAACTCTCACGATAATGCAAAATAAAAGAAAGCCTAGTACCTGGATGACCCAGAGTTTAATTGTGAGTTGCAAGCGAAGGGATGAACTATACAGACGTTGGAAAAACAATAGGTTTAACAAAAGTTATGAGACCGAATACAAAAGTTTTAGAAACAAAATAAATAAAGAAATTACAAAACAAAAATCGTATTACTATAAAAATCAGTTCAATTTATTCAGAGCTGATCCTCGCAAAACATGGGGACTAATAAACGAGCTTTTGGGAAGGAAAGAGTCAAATATTGTTGTTGTTGTTGTTGTTGTTTTTGTTGTTGTTGTTGTTGTTGTTGTTGTTGTTGTTGTTGTTGTTGTTGTTGTTGTTGTTGTTGTTGTTGTTGTTGTTGTTGTTGTTGTTGTTGTTGTTGTTGTTGTTGTTGTTGTTGTTGTTGTTGTTGTTGTTGTTGTTGTTGTTGTTGTTGTTGTTGTTGTTGTTGTTGTTGTTGTTGTTGTTGTTGTTGTTGTTGTTGTTGTTGTTGTTGTTGTTGTTGTTGTTGTTGTTGTTGTTGTTGTTGTTGTTGTTGTTGTTGTTGTTGTTGTTGTTGTTGTTGTTGTTGTTGTTGTTGTTGTTGTTGTTGTTGTTGTTGTTGTTGTTGTTGTTGTTGTTGTTGTTGTTGTTGTTGTTGTTGTTGTTGTTGTTGTTGTTGTTGTTGTTGTTGTTGTTGTTGTTGTTGTTGTTGTTGTTGTTGTTGTTGTTGTTGTTGTTGTTGTTGTTGTTGTCCCAAAGAAAAAAGCATTAAGAAAATTTTATTTCATTTTAGTAATTAAAAAAAAAGAACCCAAAAAGTGGGCGTGGCCAAAAACTGTATATGACAAACTTATAAACGGGGCTAGTGCCTACATATCTTGTGAAGGATGTAACACTCTATCTCTTTAACTTTAGCTTGAAAACGGTTTTTTCTAAATTGTGGGCGTATTAAAATTTTTTTTAAACTTAACCATTTCGGAGCCCTAGGGAATATGTGGTGCAAATTTCAGCTTCCTAGTTTAATTTTAAAGGCCTAAAAATTGCGTACGGACGGACGAACGGACGGATATTGCTAGATAGTTTTAGGATTTCGTCCTGATCATAAATATATATACTTTTATGGGTCTACGACGAATATTAAGGGGTGTTACAAACTATGTGTCAAAATTAATATACCCTTAGGATAGGGTACAGAAATAACCCAAAATTTTAGCATTAAGCGCCTTAGTGCGAAACAATGGATGAGTACCGTCTTGGAGAAAACCCAAGTGCAGTACTTTACGTACACACCAAAGGCCTCCAAATTGAAAACCGTCGTTCTAAAGGGAATTGATCCCTCAATAGAGACGGAGGAGCTCGAAAAAGAGAAAAGTTGGAAAGCGATGAACTCAAGTTCGTGGGTGTCAAGCCGTTTTTGTCGTCTGTAGCAAGAGGTGGTAACCGAAAATTACCATTCTTCTTGTTGCAGCTCACTCCCGAGAGCAGATTTGATAGTTTGAGGAAGATTAAATACCTCTACTACCATTCTGTTATATGGGAAACATTAAAATGATCTTACCGCTGTCAGACGTTCGGTCACGCCGCGCGTAACTGCAACATGCAGTTCAGGTGCGTCAAGTCCGATAAGGACCACAGACATGGAGAATGTCCTTTTGGTAAGGACAGAGTTGAGGACCGGAGCGTTTTTTTTCTTGTGTGCTCTGCGGGAACTCTGGGCATTCCGCCTATTTCAGGCTTTGTCCACGGTTCCAGGAGCAGAAAAAGCGATCACAGGCCCGCAAGCAGTTTTCTGAAGACGAGAAGCGTCAAAAGACTCGCTCGTTCACTAATTTTGTGGCACCCAACGTGTTCTTTGCCCAGGCACAGCCCAAATGACAGTACATCCACCGAGGGTTGCTCAAAAGGCGCCTGAGGAGGACTTGGACTTAAAAGCGATCCTTCTGTCTCTGCACGGAAAGATCGACAGGTTTCAAACACATTTAAATGAACAAGCGGGTCGAATAGACATTATCTATTCGGAGCTGTTTGCTAGGTCTGGCGTGCGATAATTCCAGCTCGAGTGCTCGAGACCCTTTTCGAAGCTTCCAGCTTCATTCGGAGGAGAATTATTTTTTATTGGCTTGTTGTTGTTGTTGTTGTTGTTGTTGTTGTTGTTGTTGTTGTTGTTGTTGTTGTTGTTGTTGTTGTTGTTGTTGTTGTTGTTGTTGTTGTTGTTGTTGTTGTTGTTGTTGTTGTTGTTGTTGTTGTTGTTGTTGTTGTTGTTGTTGTTGTTGTTGTTGTTGTTGTTGTTGTTGTTGTTGTTGTTGTTGTTGTTGTTGTTGTTGTTGTTGTTGTTGTTGTTGTTGTTGTTGTTGTTGTTGTTGTTGTTGTTGTTGTTGTTGTTGTTGTTGTTGTTGTTGTTGTTGTTGTTGTTGTTGTTGTTGTTGTTGTTGTTGTTGTTGTTGCTGTTGTTGCTGTTGTTGTTGTTGAATGACTGCATAGAATTATGCAAAAACATAAGGAAAGCCTACAGTCCGCTGGGGGCGAACAGTATGATACCCTATGCATATCCCTATATGCCCCAAAGAAAAAAGCATTAAGACAATTTTATTTCATTTTAGGAATTAAAAAAAAGAACCCCAAAAAGTGGGCGTGGCCGAAAACTGTATATGACAAACTTATAAACGGGGGTAGTGCCTACATATCTTGTGAAGGATGTAACACTCTATCTCTTTAACTTTACCTTTAAAACGGTTTTTTCTAAATTGTGGGCGTATTCAATTTTTTTTACACTTAACCATTTCGGAGCCCTAGGGAACATGTGGTGCAAATTTCAGCTTCCTAGCTTAATTTTAAAGGCCTAAAAATTGCGTACTTGTTGTTGTTGTTGTTGTTGTTGTTGTTGAATGACTGCATCGAACAGTATGATACCCTATGCATATCCCTATATGCCCCAAAGAAAAAACCATTAAGAAAATTTTATTTCATTTTAGTAATTACAAAAAAAAAACCCCAAAAAGTGGGCGTGGCCAAAAACTGTATATGACAAACTTATAAACGGGCGTAGTGCCTACATATCTTGTGAAGGATGTAATACTTTATCTCTTTAACTTTAGCTTTAAAACGGTTTTTTCTAAATTGTGGGCGTATTCAAATTTTTTTTACACTTAACCATTTCGGAGCCCTAGGGAATATGTGGTGCAAATTTCAGCTTCCTAGCTTTATTTTAAAGGCCTAAAAATTGCGTACGGACGAACGGAAGGATATTGCTAGATAGTTTTAGGATTTGGTCCTGATCATAAATATATATACTTTTATGGGTCTACGACGAATATTAAGGGGTGTTACAAACTATGTGTCAAAATTAATATACCCTTAGGATAGGGTATAGAAATAACCCAAAATTTTAGCATTAAGCGCCTTAGTGCGAAACAATGGATGAGTACCGTCTTGGAGAAAACCCAAGTGCAGTACTTTACGTACACACCAAAGGCCTCCAAATTGAAAACCGTCGTTCTAAAGGGAATTGATCCCTCAATAGAGACGGAGGAGCTCGAAAAAGAGAAAAGTTGGAAAGCGATGAACTCAAGTTCGTGGGTGTCAAGCCGTTTTTGTCGTCTGTAGCAAGAGGTGGTAACCGAAAATTACCATTCTTCTTGGTGCAGCTCACTCCCGAGAGCAGATTTGATAGTTTGAGGAAGATTAAATACCTCTACTACCATTCTGTTATATGGGAAACATTAAAATGATCTTACCGCTGTCAGACGTTCGGTCACGCCGCGCGTAACTGCAACATGCAGTTCAGGTGCGTCAAGTCCGATAAGGACCACAGACATGCAGAATGTCCTTTTGGTAAGGACAGAGTTGAGGACCGGAGCGTTTTTTTTCTTGTGTGCTCTGCGGGAACTCTGGGCATTCCGCCTATTTCAGGCGTTGTCCACGGTTCCAGGAGCAGAAAAAGCGATCACAGGCCCGCAAGCAGTTTTCTGAAGACGAGAAGCGTCAAAAGACTCGCTCGTTCACTAATTTTGTGGCACCCAACGTGTTCTTTGCCCAGGCACAGCCCAAATGACAGTACATCCACCGAGGGTTGCTCAAAAGGCGCCTGAGGAGGACTTGGACTTAAAAGCGATCCTTCTGTCTCTGCACGGAAAGATCGACAGGTTTCAAACACATTTAAATGAACAAGCGGGTCGAATAGACATTAACTATTCGGAGCTGTTTGGTAGGTCTGGCGTGCGATAATTCCAGCTCGAGTGCTCGAGACCCTTTTCGAAGCTTCCAGCTTCATTCGGAGGAGAATTATTTTTTCTTGGCTTGTTGTTGTTGTTGTTGTTGTTGTTGTTGTTGTTGTTGTTGTTGTTGTTGTTGTTGTTGTTGTTGTTGTTGTTGTTGTTGTTGTTGTTGTTGTTGTTGTTGTTGTTGTTGTTGTTGTTGTTGTTGTTGTTGTTGTTGTTGTTGTTGTTGTTGTTGTTGTTGTTGTTGTTGTTGTTGTTGTTGTTGTTGTTGTTGTTGTTGTTGTTGTTGTTGTTGTTGTTGTTGTTGTTGTTGTTGTTGTTGTTGTTGTTGTTGTTGTTGTTGTTGTTGTTGTTGTTGTTGTTGTATACTCTCATTTTGTTATATGGGAAACATTAAAATGATCTTACCGCTGTCAGACGTTCGGTCACGCCGCGCGTAACTGCAACATGCAGTTCAGGTGCGTCAAGTCCGATAAGGACCACAGACATGCAGAATGTCCTTTTGGTAAGGACAGAGTTGAGGACCGGAGCGTTTTTTTTCTTGTGTGCTCTGCGGGAACTCTGGGCATTGTCCACGGTTCCAGGAGCAGAAAAAGCGATCACAGGCCCGCAAGCAGTTTTCTGAAGACGAGAAGCGTCAAAAGACTCGCTCGTTCACTAATTTTGTGGCACCCAACGTGTTCTTTGCCCAGGCACAGCCCAAATGACAGTACATCCACCGAGGGTTGCTCAAAAGGCGCCTGAGGAGGACTTGGACTTAAAAGCGATCCTTCTGTCTCTGCACGGAAAGATCGACAGGTTTCAAACACATTTAAATGAACAAGCGGGTCGAATAGACATTATCTATTCGGAGCTGTTTGGTAGGTCTGGCGTGCGATAATTCCAGCTCGAGTGCTCGAGACCCTTTTCGAAGCTTCCAGCTTCATTCGGAGGAGAATTATTTTTTCTTGGCTTGGTGTTGTTGTTGTTGTTGTTGTTGTTGTTGTTGTTGTTGTTGTTGTTGTTGTTGTTGTTGTTGTTGTTGTTGTTGTTGTTGTTGTTGTTGTTGTTGTTGTTGTTGTTGTTGTTGTTGTTGTTGTTGTTGTTGTTGTTGTTGTTGTTGTTGTTGTTGTTGTTGTATACTACCATTTTGTTATATGGGAAACATTAAAATGATCTTACCGCTGTCAGACGTTCGGTCACGCCGCGCGTAACTGCAACATGCAGTTCATGTGCGTCAAGTCCGATAAGGACCACAGACATGCAGAATGTCCTTTTGGTAAGGACAGAGTTGAGGACCGGAGCGTTTTTTTTCTTGTGTGCTCTGCGGGAACTCTGGGCATTCCGCCTATTTCAGGCGTTGTCCACGGTTCCAGGAGCAGAAAAAGCGATCACAGGCCCGCAAGCAGTTTTCTGAAGACGAAAAGCGTCAAAAGACTCGCTCGTTCACTAATTTTGTGGCACCCAACGTGTTCTTTGCCCAGGCACAGCCCAAATGACAGTACATCCACCGAGGGTTGCTCAAAAGGCGCCTGAGGAGGACTTGGACTTAAAAGCGATCCTTCTGTCTCTGCACGGAAAGATCGACAGGTTTCAAACACATTTAAATGAACAAGCGGGTCGAATAGACATTATCTATTCGGAGCTGTTTGGTAGGTCTGGCGTGCGATAATTCCAGCTCGAGTGCTCGAGACCCTTTTCGAAGCTTCCAGCTTCATTCGGAGGAGAATTATTTTTTCTTGGCTTGTTGTTGTTGTTGTTGTTGTTGTTGTTGTTGTTGTTGTTGTTGTTGTTGTTGTTGTTGTTGTTGTTGTTGTTGTTGTTGTTGTTGTTGTTGTTGTTGTTGTTGTTGTTGTTGTTGTTGTATACTACCATTTTGTTATATGGGAAACATTAAAATGATCTTACCGCTGTCAGACGTTCGGTCACGCCGCGCGTAACTGCAACATGCAGTTCATGTGCGTCAAGTCCGATAAGGACCACAGACATGCAGAATGTCCTTTTGGTAAGGACAGAGTTGAGGACCGGAGCGTTTTTTTTCTTGTGTGCTCTGCGGGAACTCTGGGCATTCCGCCTATTTCAGGCGTTGTCCACGGTTCCAGGAGCAGAAAAAGCGATCACAGGCCCGCAAGCAGTTTTCTGAAGACGAGAAGCGTCAAAAGACTCGCTCGTTCACTAATTTTGTGGCACCCAACGTGTTCTTTGCCCAGGCACAGCCCAAATGACAGTACATCCACCGAGGGTTGCTCAAAAGGCGCCTGAGGAGGACTTGGACTTAAAAGCGATCCTTCTGTCTCTGCACGGAAAGATCGACAGGTTTCAAACACATTTAAATGAACAAGCGGGTCGAATAGACATTATCTATTCGGAGCTGTTTGGTAGGTCTGGCGTGCGATAATTCCAGCTCGAGTGCTCGAGACCCTTTTCGAAGCTTCCAGCTTCATTCGGAGGAGAATTATTTTTTCTTGGCTTGTTGTTGTTGTTGTTGTTGTTGTTGTTGTTGTTGTTGTTGTTGTTGTTGTTGTTGTTGTTGTTGTTGTTGTTGTTGTTGTTGTTGTTGTTGTTGTTGTTGTTGTTGTTGTTGTTGTTGTTGTTGTTGTTGTTGTTGTTGTTGTTGTTGTTGTTGTTGTTGTTGTTGTTGTTGTTGTTGTTGTTGTTGTTGTTGTTGTTGTTGTTGTTGTTGTTGTTGTTGTTGTTGTTGTTGTTGTTGTTGTTGTTGTTGAATGACTGCATCGAACAGTATGATACCCTATGCATATCCCTATATGGCCCAAAGAAAAAAGCATTAAGAAAATTTTATTTCATTTTAGTAATTACAAAAAGAAGCCCCCAAAAAGTGGGCGTGGCCAAAAACTGTATATGACAAACTTATAAACGGGGGTAGTGCCTACATATCTTGTGGAGGATGTAATACTCTATCTCTTTAACTTTAGCTTTAAAACGGTTTTTTCTAAATTGTGGGCGTATTCAAATTTTTTTTACACTTAACCATTTCGGAGCCCTAGGGAATATGTGGTGCAAATTTCAGCTTCCTAGCTTAATTTTAAAGGCCTAAAAATTGCGTACGGACGGACGAACGGAAGGATATTGCTAGATAGATTTAGGATTTGGTCCTGATCATAAATATATATACTTTTATGGGTCTACGACGAATATTAAGGGGTGTTACAAACTATGTGTCAAAATTAATATACCCTTAGGATAGGGTATAGAAATAACCCAAAATTTTAGCATTAAGCGCCCTAGTGCGAAACAATGGATGAGTACCGTCTTGGAGAAAACCCAAGTGCAGTACTTTACGTACACACCAACGGCCTCCAAATTGAAAACCGTCGTTCTAAAGGGAATTGATCCCTCAATAGAGACGGAGGAGCTCGAAAAAGAGAAAAGTTGGAAAGCGATGAACTCAAGTTCGTGGGTGTCAAGCCGTTTTTGTCGTCTGTAGCAAGAGGTGGTAACCGAAAATTACCATTCTTCTTGGTGCAGCTCACTCCCGAGAGCAGATTTGATAGTTTGAGGAAGATTAAATACCTCTACTACCATTCTGTTATATGGGAAACATTAAAATGATCTTACCGCTGTCAGACGTTCGGTCACGCCGCGCGTAACTGCAACATGCAGTTCAGGTGCGTCAAGTCCGATAAGGACCACAGACATGGAGAATATCCTTTTGGTAAGGACAGAGTTGAGGACCGGAGCGTTTTTTTTCTTGTGTGCTCTGCGGGAACTCTGGGCATTCCGCCTATTTCAGGCGTTGTCCACGGTTCCAGGAGCAGAAAAAGCGATCACAGGCCCGCAAGCAGTTTTCTGAAGACGAGAAGCGTCAAAAGACTCGCTCGTTCACTAATTTTGTGGCACTCAACTTGTTGTTGTTGTTGTTGTTGTTGTTGTTGTTGTTGTTGTTGTTGTTGTTGTTGTTGTTGTTGTTGTTGTTGTTGTTGTTGTTGTTGTTGTTGTTGTTGTTGTTGTTGTTGTTGTTGTTGTTGTTGTTGTTGTTGTTGTTGTTGTTGTTGTTGTTGTTGTTGTTGTTGTTGTTGTTGTTGTTGTTGTTGTTGTTGTTGTTGTTGTTGTTGTTGTTGTTGTTGTTGTTGTTGTTGTTGTTGTTGTTGTTGTTGTTGTTGTTGTTGTTGTTGTTGTTGTTGTTGTTGTTGTTGTTGTTGTTGTTGTTGTTGTTGTTGTTGTTGTTGTTGTTGTTGTTGTTGTTGTTGTTGTTGTTGTTGTTGTTGTTGTTGTTGTTGTTGTTGTTGTAGTTAACACGATCGGTTGCTCACCTGCCGATAAAAAAGTGCAGTCGCCGCAGTTCATTCATACACGCGCATCCGTTATGCGCCCGACAAACAATTGGATCAGCTTACATGCTCCAGGTGCGAGTGATTGACATTGGGCCTGCCTGGGAACCAAGGCCAAGCGACGTTAGGTGTTAGGGTTAGAGAAATATGGTAGGCAGTTCAAGTTGGCGAGTAACGGAATAAAGACTACATATTATAACGTATCTAAGGAATTGAGTTTTATTTCAATCAAACCAAGTGGTGCACGAATTATTAATTCGTGCTGGTTTAATTTTTTTCTCACATCAAGGACGAAGATCCTTTACTGGCGCCCGAGCAGGGACCTGACATGTAAAGTCAGGATCAAACCTAAAAGCTAAAATACTGTGCAACCAATAAACAGATGTGAAAGTGAAATTAAAGTCAGAGGACTGTAAGAAAATACGAAAGTAAAAGCTAAAATACTGTGCAATCAATGAACAGATGTGAAGGTGAAGTTTAAAATCAGAGAACTATAAGAAATCTGCGACCCAAAAAAACGTGAGTGAAAAAGGAAAACCCCATTAAAAGTGTGTGGAAGAATAGACAAAAAGTGCAAATTATCATACGAATAGATAAAATTTGAAGAGGAACCTCAAGAACATACAATTCAACAAGGGAACAACGGTGAAGGAAGACAACAGCAGAATTTACAGTAGTAAAACCAGGAATTACTAAAATGGCACCAACCTTCATGGGATTGTAGTAAGATTTAGCTTAAGAAATATATAAATGAAAATTTAAAAATTGTGAAACTACCCACTGCCTATGCAGTTATCCTAACTACTTATTTACTGGGAAAAACCAGATTATAATAACATTTATGCCTAGGGGCCAACTCTCGCGAAAAAAGGGGCCGGTTCACTGAGAATTTATCAAAATCATCCGTGTGAAGACACTCGTACCTTAGTAGGTTGCTGCAAAAATAACTGCATTAACAACCAAAACGGATGTATACGAGCCTTCCGTTAGGACAGTGGCTACCCCGAAAGTTTAATGAGAGCGCTTAGCAGGCATCTAGGGAAATAATTGATAAATAATTGAATCGAATTAAATTCGAAAATTTCAAGGAAAAAAAACGAAAAATATAAAAATATAATATACAAAAATTAATGTTTAACATATCCAAGAAGATTTGGAGAATTCTACAGAAAAATTAAGCACAAATTAAATTTTGCCATTAGTTGATCATTCATTTGATCATATTTAAAAACGAAAATAATTAATTTTACCTGCCCACCCTCGAATACTATCCGGCACTCTTAAAATGGATGAGCTTAAAGGTTCGGTTACTCAACTCACGGGTGCGGTCAACTCCGTCCTCGAGCAGCTTAGAGGACTGGAGAACCGGATAGGTAGGATGGAGCAATCCAGCTCACGAGAAGCTATCAATTCCGTGAACAACCAGCTAGTTACAATTTCGGATAGGATCCTAGCCCTGGAACAATTAGGTTTGGCAGGAATTCCCGCCCCACAGGCGGAACAGGTAGAACCACTAAAAGGGCCGACTTGTGAACAAGACTTGAAAGACATTTCAAAACTTCCGGATTCCGTCAAAGAACTTCAAACTTTCGATGGAAATCCCGTGCATTACGTGTCCTGGGTTCACAGCGTCGAGACCGTGTTAAAGGACTACGAAATAGTTCGCAGTAAACCCATCTACAGGGCAATACTACAACACATTCGTCAGAAAGTGAGAGGCAAGGCGGACTCTGCCTTGGTCTCTTACAATGTATTTGACAATGATTGGGTGGAGATGAAGAGAGTTCTCTCACTCCACTACGCTGATAAGAGGGACATACGAACCCTGGAGCATCAACTCAACCAGTTAACACAAGGTAGCTCAAGGGTTGATGACTTCTACGCAACGGTGAACCATCAATTTTCTCTGATTATCAGTAAAATCAGAGCCGAGGTATACTCGACTGAAACCATGAACGCTTTGGTGGAAACCTACAGAAATCGAGCACTAGATGTGTTCATTCGAGGGCTTAGTGGGGACCTCTCAAGGCTGTTGATCATCCAAAGGCCGAGAACCCTACCCGAAGCATATTCAGCTTGTCTGGAGATGCAAAACCTAAATTTTAGAAGCAACTCGTTGCATATTAAGGCACCTAATACGATATCTTCTCCTGTCAACCACAACTTCAGAGATGATGTAGGACCCTCTAGAAACTTCGATAGACCACCCATTGCCAGGAATAACTTTGGCCAGGGACCATATCCGCGTTGGAACTCAGGGTTTCAACGGCGATATTCGCCCCAGAGGCCAACGGCTCCGAAGCCGCCGATTAAAATGGAGGTGGACAGTTCCTGTCAAACAAAAAACGTGAACTATATGAATCGGCCCAACAACAGGTTCAAGCGGGAACCAAGGTCCGATAACTATAACCCGCGCAAGCAGCAGCGGCTATACCATCTTGAGCCGGTCAGCTCCGAGGCATCAAGGGAGGCTGAATCCGTCGATCTCCCTCACGAGGAAACGACACAGGAAAATTTTATGGCAGGAGCCTCGTTTCCAGCGTACCATACCTAGAGTATGTAACGCGGGACGGGGCCGTCCTGAAATTTTTAGTGGATACAGGAGCTAATAAAAATTTCATTAGGTCAAATTTGGTTCCACATCCTGACCCCGTCCAACAACCATTTTTTGTGAGCAGTCCCGGTGGGAAGACTCACATTAATAACAAAACAAGTGGAAAATTCTTCTATGATCTGGGTTGCGACCTGGATGTCACATTTTTTGTTCTCCCGAGCCTTACAGCCTTTGACGGTATAATTGGCGATGACACGTTAAAGCAATTGAAAGCGGTCATCGATAGGGAGAAAAACCAACTCACAATTGCATCAAACAAAGTCATAAACCTAAAAAATCGAGCTTCCACCTCGGTTAATTTTCTATTACCCTTGAGCGACAATATTTCAGCGTTTGCAAAGTCTAGATTGGAGACCATTTGTAATAAATTTAAGGGCCTTTTTGGTCCTGTGGGTAACGAAATGGTAAAAACGACCGTAAGAGCGGCAATCCGCACGAACACGGATGAACCAATCTACGCGAAAAGCTACCCCTATCCAGCTTGTATGAGGGACGAAGTCGAGCGACAGGTTAGGGAACTTCTGTCGGAAAATATCATCCGTCCATCGAGTAGCCCATATAATTCACCAATATGGGTTGTTCCTAAAAAGCCGAAACCCAATGGCGAAAAGCAGTATCGAATGGTGATTGATTACAAGCGCTTGAACGCTGTAACAATCCCGGATACATACCCCATTCCGGACATCAATAGTACGCTTGCCAGTCTTGGCGATGCAAAAGTCTTCACGACACTTGACCTGACTTCGGGGTTTCATCAAATCTTGATGAATGACAAAGATATCCCAAAAACAGCCTTCTCGACGATGAATGGGAAGTACGAATATCTTAGACTTCCATTCGGTCTCAAAAACGCTCCCGCGATCTTTCAAAGGATGATCGACGATGTGCTCAAAGAGTTAATCGGCAAGATCTGTTATGTTTATATCGATGATATAATCATATTCAGCAAATCTGAGGAAGACCATTTGAGGGACATTGAGACAGTTTTCTCCAAATTAAATGAAGCCGGATTAAAAGTTAATCTGGAGAAAACCCATTTCTTGACCACTAGTGTAGAATTCCTCGGGTATCTGGTTACCCCGGAAGGCATCCTCCCAGACAGGAAGAAGGTTAAGGCCATCGAAGGCATTCTTCCTCCAAAGAACTTAAAGGAACTAAAGAGCTTCCTCGGGTTGACCTCCTATTACAGAAAATTCATCAAGGATTATGCTAAAATCGCTAAGCCCCTTACCAATATAACACGTGGAACTCTTTCGAATGTTAGGGCCAACCAATCTAGAAACGTACCAGTTTCCCTCGACGACGATGCCATGAGGGCATTTGAAACTCTAAAGGAGTTACTTACCTCTGCGGATGTCCTGGCCTTTCCCGACTTTGATAAAGGGTTTAACTTGACAACGGACGCCTCCGACTATGCCATCGGTGCCGTACTATCTCAGGGTGAGCATGGTAAGGAACGGCCTGTGGCATACATCTCCCGCTCTTTAAACAGAACAGAAGAGAATTACGCGACTAATGAAAAAGAGATGCTCGCCATAGTCTGGGCTCTTGATAATTTGCGAAATTATCTGTATGGAGCCAGAAAAATCAAAATCTTCACCGACCATCAGCCTTTAACATTTGCCTTGAGCAATAGGAACCACAACGCTAAGCTTAAGCGTTGGAAGGCAAGGATTGAAGAGTACAACTACGAGTTGATTTACACTCCCGGTAAATCAAACTTTGTGGCTGATGCTCTTTCACGACTAGAGACAGAAGTAAACCATTTATCTGACACCAGTACCGAAACTGCTAGCGAGGCAAAATCCAACTCACCTTCGGATGAGGTCACGGAGACTGCAAGTGGGGGCTCCCGGACGGGTACGGCTGAAGAAGGCCATTGTGAACTCTCTGGTAGCGACACAGAATCCTGCACTGCACATAGTGCCGACCAGGACAACTCAGACCTCATACCACACGTAGAGGCCCCAATCAATGTCTTCAGAAATCAATTGATTTTTAAGGTTGGTATCGATCTACGTTCATACGAGGAGCCGCACCCCGGCTACCATCGTCACTATATTTCTACAAGCAAGATATGTCGGGAAAATCTTGTGGAAGTGTTGAGGGAAAAACTTAACCCAAGGGTAGTAAACGGTATTAAGATACCGGAAAGGTACCTTGGCCTGTTACAAGACGTTTATCTAGAGAATTTCAGCAACTACAGGATACGAGTCACCCAGAGAATTGTCGAGGACGTTGCCAATCAAGATCGCAGACTTACAATAATAGAAAGAGAACATAGGAGAGCTCATCGCGCTCCTAGAGAAAACAGGGAACAAATCCTGGAAAAATTTTATTTCCCGCAGATGATGTCTCAGGTCAGAAAGTTCGCCGCTTTATGCGAGGTCTGCAGTTTAAACAAATACGACCGACACCCCCTGACCCCTGAACTCCAATCGACACCCTTCCCCAAATATCCATGTGAGATTCTCCACATGGATATCATGGAAATTCAAAATAAGAAATTCCTGACTGTTATCGACAAATTCTCCAAATTTTCAAAGTTCTTTCATATTAAGGAAAAATCATCTATCTACATTAGATCCAAGTTGATCAAAATCTTACACTACTTCACGGCGCCCCAAATCCTCGTCACGGATAATGAAAGAGGGTTCCTTAGCCCGATAGTGTTGAACTTTATTAAAACCCTAGGTGTCAAGCTCTACCTGACCCGCTCCTACCGAAGCGAGGTGAATGGGCAAATAGAAAGGGTCCATTCCACAATATTAGAAATCTACCGGTGTCTCAGGGCTGAAAACCGGACCTTAAGGTTAAAGAGCTTGTCGACATAGCTGTAGATCGCTACAATAACTCCATACATTCTGTGACTAAACGAAAACCTACTGACGTCTTCTTCAATAGATCCCAGAGGGTGAACTACCAAAATCTTTTAAACATTCGGTCCAAAATCAACAAAGACCTGAGGGGGATCATCAGAAGAAACATCGAAGCTAGGAATGTTAGGTTAAATAGGAGAAGGCATGCGCCTAGGAAGTACTACGAGGGTGAGGTAGTGTATGCGGCCGTGAAAGGCATTAAGGGAAAAAATAAACCACTATACCGAAAAGAAATTGTCGCAAAGGACAATCGTGTTACTATAATGACAACTAGTGGCAAGAGAATTCACAAAACTCACCTTAAAAATATTAACAAAATATAAAAAAAAAAGGAAACAAATAAAAAAGAAGAAGGGAAAGGGAAACGAATAAAAAACCTATTCAAGGTGAAAACCAGAATTCACAAAACTTACCTTAAAAATATTAACAAAAAAAAAAAAAAGAAAAAAATAAAAAAAGAAGAAGGGAAAGGGAAACGAATAAAAAAACCTATTCAAAGTAAAAACCTCTGGTTAAGATAAGGAATTTATTTTTAAGCTACTATTTAAGTTCAACCCTGTATTTAAGGTAATTAATAAAGTAATGAAATTAATGAAAGTTATATTGCAGTCTAGCTTTCTTGGTCCCCGTGCAGGCCCTGCACATTTTCGAATACAAATCACCAATCGTGACTATTAAAGAAGGCAACGCTTGGGTAATAAATGGTTATTTTAAGCTAATCCACATCATTGACCTAAAGAAATATAACGCGCTCCTCGAACAAACCGAGCAATTGGCGGTGAAGCATGTAGCAGATCAGGAAATGCGACTGGTTTTAACTTACCATCTAAACCAGGTAAAGGACCGATTAAAAGAACTAGGCGAACCAAAATCGAGACAGCCTCGATCTATTGACTGAATAGGTAGTGCCTGGAAATGGCTGGCAGGTTCCCCCGATGCAACTGACTGGGACAAACTCTTACAAACGCAAGCAGACATAATAGACAACAATAACGACCAATACAAAATTAACGAACAACTTTTTGAGGCGACGCATGAAGTTATGGACAAGATTAACAGAATAATTGATGGCTATAACAACGCCGTAGAAGAGGGGGAAGCGGAAAGACTAAGACACGACTTACTTAACAAAGTACTTATACTGAAAGAAGGGGTAAACGAGGTAATTAGGGCCTGTCAAATGGCCAAGACCGGAATAGTTAATAGCAACATATTAGACTCTGAGGAGATAAACACGATCATCAACGAGCTGGAAACTCTACCTTATCAAAACTTCGTAGAGGCAGTGGAGTATGGACGGCCCTCTGTATATAGCAATGGAACCCTATTGCTGTATGTCCTAGCAATCCCTAAGGTTGGGACAAAAATTTTCCATTTGGTAAACGCTCGTGCGGCAATCAAGGATGGGAGACAAATCGACTTGGACTATACGAAACTCTTACTTAATCACGACATGACTTACGGACTCAAGGGTGACTGCTTCAGCATAGGGAACACATCGGTATGCGAAAGTAGCGTCCTGAAGAAACTAGCAGAGGACACATGCCTACCCAGGATCCTTAAGGGCGGCACCGCAGCATGCGACTTCAAAAGCATTAACGAAGAGATCATCGAACTTATTGGGGAAAATACAATCTTCGTGACGAACTTTAATGGTTCAATTTTAAATAAAAATTCTTCTATTCCTCTAGAAGGTACATATCTCATCCAACTGGACAATGACACGGTAACCATCAAGGACCAGACATACTTCAGCGGGTCCTCCTCAAGTCTACAAGCGCTTCCTGCTGTCCTGGTCAACGTAACCAGCAAAAGGGTTAAGCCTAACCTGGAATTTGTGCACGATATCAGTGTCAAGAACATTGAGCATATCAAAACTTTAAAAGAAAACCTTAATTCTTCTATCATTACAGAAATCTTTATCGCCATAGTCATAGCTATCGCCATCTGCCTACTCTGGAAAAAGATCTACGGAAGGGTCAACATTCCGGAACTTCATCTGTCTTTTCGCCGGAAGCACGTCCCTCGCCCAGCACAACGTACAACGGGAGTTCAACAACCCAGCAGAACTTTAAGTTGCTCCTCATGTTCGGTCATTGATCTGCGGGACGCAGATATTTAAAGAGGTGGCAGTTAACACGATCGGTTGCTCACCTGCCGATAAAAAAGTGCAGTCGCCGCAGTTCATTCATACACGCGCATCCGTTATGCGCCCGACAAACAATTGGATCAGCTTACATGCTCCAGGTGCGAGTGATTGACATTGGGCCTGCCTGGGAACCAAGGCCAAGCGACGTTAGGTGTTAGGGTTAGAGAAATATGGTAGGCAGTTCAAGTTGGCGAGTAACGGAATAAAGACTACATATTATAAAGTATCTAAGGAATTGAGTTTTATTTCAATCAAACCAAGTGGTGCACGAATTATTAATTCGTGCTGGTTTAATTTTTTTCTCACATCAAGGACGAAGATCCTTTACTTTGTTGTTGTTGTTGTTGTTGTTGTTGTTGTTGTTGTTGTTGTTGTTGTTGTTGTTGTTGTTGTTGTTGTTGTTGTTGTTGTTGTTGTTGTTGTTGTTGTTGTTGTTGTTGTTGAATGACTGCATCGAACAGTATGATACCCTATGCATATCCCTATATGCCCCAAAGAAAAAAGCATTAAGAAAATTTTATTTCATTTTAGTAATTAAAAAAAAAGCCCCCAAAAAGTGGGCGTGCCAAAAACTGTATATGACAAACTTATAAACAGGGGTAGTGCCTACATATCTTGTGAAGGATGTAACACTCTATCTCTTTAACTTTAGCTTTAAAACGGTTTTTTCTAAATTGTGGGCGTATTCAAATTTTTTTTACACTTAACCATTTCGGAGCCCTAGGGAATATGTGGTGCAAATTTCAGCTTCCTAGCTTCATTTTAAAGGCCTAAAAATTGCGTACGGACGCACGAACGGACGGATATTGCTAGATAGTTTTAGGATTTGGTCCTGATCATAAATATATATACTTTTATGGGTCTACGACGAATATTAAGGGGTGTTACAAACTATGTGCCAAAATTAATATACCCTTAGGATAGGGTATAGAAATAACCCAAAATTTTAGCATTAAGCGCCTTAGTGCGAAACAATGGATGAGTACCGTCTTGGAGAAAACCCAAGTGCAGTACTTTACGTACACACCAAAGGCCTTCAAATTGTAAACCGTCGTTCTAAAGGGAATTGATCCCTCAATAGAGACGGAGGAGCTCGAAAAAGAGAAATGTTGGAAAGCGATGAACTCAAGTTCGTGGGTGTCAAGCCGTTTTTGTCGTCTGTAGCAAGAGGTGGTAACCGAAAATTACCATTCTTCTTGGTGCAGCTCACTCCCGAGAGCAGATTTGATAGTTTGAGGAAGATTAAATACCTCTACTACCATTCTGTTATATGGGAAACATTAAAATGATCTTACCGCTGTCAGACGTTCGGTCACGCCGCGCGTAACTGCAACATGCAGTTCAGGTGCGTCAAGTCCGATAAGGACCACAGACATGGAGAATGTCCTTTTGGTAAGGACAGAGTTGAGGACCGGAGCGTTTTTTTCTTGTGTGCTCTGCGGGCACTCTGGGCATTCCGCCTATTTCAGGCGTTGTCCACGGTTCCAGGAGCAGAAAAAGCGATCACAGGCCCGCAAGCAGTTTTCTGAAGACGAGAAGTGTCAAAAGACTCGCTCGTTCACTAATTTTGTGGCACCCAACGTGTTCTTTGCCCAGGCACAGCCCAAATGACAGTACATCCACCGAGGGTTGCTCAAAAGGCGCCTGAGGAGGACTTGGACTTCAAAGCGATCCTTCTGTCTCTGCACGGAAAGATCGCCAGCTTTCAAACACATTTAAATGAACAAGCGGGTCGAATAGACATTATCTATTCGGAGCTGTTTGGTAGGTCTGGCGTGCGATAATTCCAGCTCGAGTGCTCGAGACCCTTTTCGAAGCTTCCAGCTTCATTCGGAGGAGAATTATTTTTATACCCTATCCTTAGGGTATATTAATTTTGACACATAGTTTGTAACACCCCTTAATATTCGCCGTAGACCCATAAAAGTATATATATTTATGATCAGGACCAAATCTTAAGACTATCTAGCAATGTCCGTCCGTCCGTCCGTCCGTCCGTCCGTACGCAATTTTTAGGCCTTTAAAATTAAGCTAGGAAGCTGTAATTTGGACCACAAATTTCCTAGGGCTCCGAAATGGTTAAGTGTAAAATTTTTTTGAATACGCCCACTGCCACGCCCACAATTTAGAAAAAACCGTTTTAAAGCTAAAGTTAAAGAGATAGAGTGTTACGACCCTCACAAGATATGTAGGCAATGCCCTCCTTTATAAGTTTGTCATATAAAGTTTTTTGCCACGCCTACTTTTTGTGGGCGTTTTTCACTAAAATGCTGTTTTCTTCGATAATTTTCATAGAAACCGAAAAAAAATGTTTAACAAGATATTTAGCCAATATTTTTTCCAATATATCGCCCATACAAAGTTTTTGGCCATGCCCACTTTTTGGGGGCGTTTTTTCCAAAAATGTTTTTTTTTTTTTCTAAACTTTATAGAATGAAATAAAATGCTATCCATCATCTTCTTAAGGTTTTTTTTGGGGCATATAGGGATAGGGATAGGGTATCATACTGTTCGCTCCAAGCGGACTGTAACCTTTCCTTATGTTTTCTTGGCTTGTTGTTGTTGTTGTTGTTGTTGTTGTTGTTGTTGTTGTTGTTGTTGTTGTTGTTGTTGTTGTTGTTGTTGTTGTTGTTGTTGTTGTTGTTGTTGTTGTTGTTGTTGTTGTTGTTGTTGTTGTTGTTGTTGTTGTTGTTGTTGTTGTTGTTGTTGTTGTTGTTGTTGTTGTTGTTGTTGTTGTTGTTGTTGTTGTTGTTGTTGTTGTTGTTGTTGTTGTTGTTGTTGTTGTTGTTGTTGTTGTTGTTGTTGTTGTTGTTGTTGTTGTTGTTGTTGTTGTTGTTGTTGTTGTTGTTGTTGTTGTTGTTGTTGTTGTTGTTGTTGAATGACTGCATCGAACAGTATGATACCCTATGCATATCCCTATATGCCCTAAAGAAAAAAGCATTAAGAAAATTTTATTTCATTTTAGTAATTAAAAAAAAAGCCCCCAAAAAGTGGGCGTGGCCAAAAACTGTATATGACAAACTTATAAACGGGGGTAGTGCCTACATATCTTGTGAAGGATGTAACACTCTATCTCTATGCTTTTATGGGTCTACGACGAATATTAAGGGGTGTTACAAACTATGTGTCAAAATTAATATACCCTTAGGATAGGGTATAGAAATAACCCAAAATTTTAGCATTAAGCGCCTTACTGCGAAACAATGGATGAGTACCGTCTTGGAGAAAACCCAAGTGCAGTACTTTACGTACACACCAAAGGCCTCCAAATTGAAAACCGTCGTTCTAAAGGGAATTGATCCCTCAATAGAGACGGAGGAGCTCGAAAAAGAGAAAAGTTGGAAAGCGATGAACTCAAGTTCGTGGGTGTCAAGCCGTTTTTGTCGTCTGTAGCAAGAGGTGGTAACCGAAAATTACCATTCTTCTTGGTGCAGCTCACTCCCGAGAGCAGATTTGATAGTTTGAGGAAGATTAAATACCTCTACTACCATTCTGTTATATGGGAAACATTAAAATGATCTTACCGCTGTCAGACGTTCGGTCACGCCGAAAAAGCGATCACAGGCCCGCAAGCAGTTTTCTGAAGACGAGAAGCGTCAAAAGACTCGCTCGTTCACTAATTTTGTGGCACCTAACGTGTTCTTTGCCCAGGCACAGCCCAAATGGCAGTACATCCACCGAGGGTTGCTCAAAAGGCGCCTGAGGAGGACTTGGACTTAAAAGCGATCCTTCTGTCTCTGCACGGAAAGATCGACAGGTTTCAAACACATTTAAATGAACAAGCGGGTCGAATAGACATTATCTATTCGGAGCTGTTTGGTAGGTCTGGCGTGCGATAATTCCAGCTCGAGCGCTCGAGACACTTTTCGAAGCTTCCAGCTTCATTCGGAGGAGAATTCGAGGGTTGCTCAAAAGGCGCCTGAGGAGGACTTGGACTTAAAAGCGATCCTTCTGTCTCTGCACGGAAAGATCGACAGGTTTCAAACACATTTAAATAAACAAGCGGGTCGAATAGACATTATCTATTCGGAGCTGTTTGGTAGGTCTGGCGTGCGATAATTCCAGCTCGAGTGCTCGAGACCCTTTTCGAAGCTTCCAGCTTCATTCGGAGGAGAATTATTTTTTCTTGTTGTTGTTGTTGTTGTTGTTGTTGTTGTTGAATGACTGCATCGAACAGTATGATACCCTATGCATATCCCTATATGCCCCAAAGAAAAAAGCATTAAGAAAATTTTATTTCATTTTAGTAATTAAAAAAAAAGCCCCCAAAAAGTGGGCGTGGCCAAAAACTGTATATGACAAACTTATAAACGGGGGTAGTGCCTACATATCTTGTGAAGGATGTAACACTCTATCTCTTTAACTTTAGCTTTAAAACGGTTTTTTTTACACTTAACCATTTCGGAGCCCTAGGGAATATGTGGTGCAAATTTCAGCTTCCTAGCTTAATTTTAAAGGCCTAAAAATTGCGTACGGACGGATATTGCTAGATAGTTTTAGGATTTGGTCCTGATCATAAATATATATACTTTTATGGGTCTACGACGAATATTAAGGTGTGTTACAAACTATGTGTCAAAATTAATATACCCTTAGGATAGGGTATAGAAATAACCCAAAATTTTAGCATTAAGCGCCTTAGTGCGCAACAATGGATGAGTACCGTCTTGGAGAAAACCCAAGTGCAGTACTTTACGTACACACCAAAGGCCTCCAAATTGTAAACCGTCGTTCTAAAGGGAATTGATCCCTCAATAGAGACGGAGGAGCTCGAAAAAGAGAAAAGTTGGAAAGCGATGAACTCAAGTTCGTGGGTGTCAAGCCGTTTTTGTCGTCTGTAGCAAGAGGTGGTAACCGAAAATTACCATTCTTCTTGCAGCTCACTCCCGAGAGCATATTTGATAGTTTGAGGAAGATTAAATACCTCTACTACCATTCTGTTATATGGGAAACATTAAAGTGATCTTACCGCTGTCAGACGTTCGGTCACGCCGAAAAAGCGATCACAGGCCCGCAAGCAGTTTTCTGAAGACGAGAAGCGTCAAAAGACTCGCTCGTTCACTAATTTTGTGGCACCCAACGTGTTCTTTGCCCAGGCACAGCCCAAATGGCAGTACATCCACCGAGGGTTGCTCAAAAGGCGCCTGAGGAGGACTTGGACTTAAAAGATCGACAGGTTTCAAACACATTTAAATGAACAAGCGGGTCGAATAGACATTATCTATTCGGAGCTGTTTGGTAGGTCTGGCGTGCGATAATTCCAGCTCGAGTGCTCGAAACCCTTTTCGAAGCTTCCAGCTTCATTCGGAGGAGAATTATTTTTTCTTGGCTTGTTGTTGTTGTTGTTGTTGTTGTTGTTGTTGTTGTTGTTGTTGTTGTTGTTGTTGTTGTTGTTGTTGTTGTTGTTGTTGTTGTTGTTGTTGTTGTTGTTGTTGTTGTTGTTGTTGTTGTTGTTGTTGTTGTTGTTGTTGTTGTTGTTGTTGTTGTTGTTGTTGTTGTTGTTGTTGTTGTTGTTGTTGTTGTTGTTGTTGTTGTTGTTGTTGTTGTTGTTGTTGTTGTTGTTGTTGTTGTTGTTGTTGTTGTTGTTGTTGTTGTTGTTGTTGTTGTTGTTGTTGTTGTTGTTGTTGTTGTTGTTGTTGTTGTTGTTGTTGTTGTTGTTGTTGTTGTTGTTGTTGTTGTTGTTGTTGTTGTTGTTGTTGTTGTTGTTGTTGTTGTTGTTGTTGTTGTTGTTGTTGTTGTTGTTGTTGTTGTTGTTGTTGTTGTTGTTGTTGTTGTTGTTGTTGTTGTTGTTGTTGTTGTTATTGTTGTTGTTGTTGTTGTTGTTGTTGTTGTTGTTGTTGTTGTTGTTGTTGTTGTTGTTGTTGTTGTTGTTGTTGTTGTTGTTGTTGTTGTTGTTGTTGTTGTTGTTGTTGTTGTTGTTGTTGTTGTTGTTGTTGTTGTTGTTGTTGTTGTTGTTGTTGTTGTTGTTGTTGTTGTTGTTGTTGTTGTTGTTGTTGTTGTTGTTGTTGTTGTTGTTGTTGTTGTTGTTGTTGTTGTTGTTGTTGTTGTTGTTGTTGTTGTTGTTGTTGTTGTTGTTGTTGTTGTTGTTGTTGTTGTTGTTGTTGTTGTTGTTGTTGTTGTTGTTGTTGTTGTTGTTGTTGTTGTTGTTGTTGTTGTTGTTGTTGTTGTTGTTGTTGTTGTTGTTGTTGTTGTTGTTGTTGTTGTTGTTGTTGTTGTTGTTGTTGTTGTTGTTGTTGTTGTTGTTGTTGTTGTTGTTGTTGTTGTTGTTGTTGTTGTTGTTGTTGTTGTTGTTGTTGTTGTTGTTGTTGTTGTTGTTGTTGTTGTTGTTGTTGTTGTTGTTGTTGTTGTTGTTGTTGTTGTTGTTGTTGTTGTTGTTGTTGTTGTTGTTGTTGTTGTTGTTGTTGTTGTTGTTGTTGTTGTTGTTGTTGTAGTAAAGGATCTTCGTCCTTGATGTGAGAAAAAAATTAAACCAGCACGAATTAATAATTCGTGCACCACTTGGTTTGATTGAAATAAAACTCAATTCCTTAGATACGTTATAATATGTAGTCTTTATTCCGTTACTCGCCAACTTGAACTGCCTACCATATTTCTCTAACCCTAACACCTAACGTCGCTTGGCCTTGGTTCCCAGGCAGGCCCAATGTCAATCACTCGCACCTGGAGCATGTAAGCTGATCCAATTGTTTGTCGGGCGCATAACGGATGCGCGTGTATGAATGAACTGCGGCGACTGCACTTTTTTATCGGCAGGTGAGCAACCGATCGTGTTAACTGCCACCTCTTTAAATATCTGCGTCCCGCAGATCAATGACCGAACATGAGGAGCAACTTAAAGTTCTGCTGGGTTGTTGAACTCCCGTTGTACGTTGTGCTGGGCGAGGGACGTGCTTCCGGCGAAAAGACAGATGAAGTTCCGGAATGTTGACCCTTCCGTAGATCTTTTTCCAGAGTAGGCAGATGGCGATAGCTATGACTATGGCGATAAAGATTTCTGTAATGATAGAAGAATTAAGGTTTTCTTTTAAAGTTTTGATATGCTCAATGTTCTTGACACTGATATCGTGCACAAATTCCAGGTTAGGCTTAACCCTTTTGCTGGTTACGTTGACCAGGACAGCAGGAAGCGCTTGTAGACTTGAGGAGGACCCGCTGAAGTATGTCTGGTCCTTGATGGTTACCGTGTCATTGTCCAGTTGGATGAGATATGTACCTTCTAGAGGAATAGAAGAATTTTTATTTAAAATTGAACCATTAAAGTTCGTCACGAAGATTGTATTTTCCCCAATAAGTTCGATGATCTCTTCGTTAATGCTTTTGAAGTCGCATGCTGCGGTGCCGCCCTTAAGGATCCTGGGTAGGCATGTGTCCTCTGCTAGTTTCTTCAGGACGCTACTTTCGCATACCGATGTGTTCCCTATGCTGAAGCAGTCACCCTTGAGTCCGTAAGTCATGTCGTGATTAAGTAAGAGTTTCGTATAGTCCAAGTCGATTTGTCTCCCATCCTTGATTGCCGCACGAGCGTTTACCAAATGGAAAATTTTTGTCCCAACCTTAGGGATTGCTAGGACATACAGCAATAGGGTTCCATTGCTATATACAGAGGGCCGTCCATACTCCACTGCCTCTACGAAGTTTTGATAAGGTAGAGTTTCCAGCTCGTTGATGATCGTGTTTATCTCCTCAGAGTCTAATATGTTGCTATTAACTATTCCGGTCTTGGCCATTTGACAGGCCCTAATTACCTCGTTTACCCCTTCTTTCAGTATAAGTACTTTGTTAAGTAAGTCGTGTCTTAGTCTTTCCGCTTCCCCCTCTTCTACGGCGTTGTTATAGCCATCAATTATTCTGTTAATCTTGTCCATAACTTCATGCGTCGCCTCAAAAAGTTGTTCGTTAATTTTGTATTGGTCGTTATTGTTGTCTATTATGTCTGCTTGCGTTTGTAAGAGTTTGTCCCAGTCAGTTGCATCGGGGGAACCTGCCAGCCATTTCCAGGCACTACCTATCCAGTCAATAGATCGAGGCTGTCTCGATTTTGGTTCGCCTAGTTCTTTTAATCGGTCCTTTACCTGGTTTAGATGGTAAGTTAAAACCAGTCGCATTTCCTGATCTGCTACATGCTTCACCGCCAATTGCTCGGTTTGTTCGAGGAGCGCGTTATATTTCTTTAGGTCAATGATGTGGATTAGCTTAAAATAACCATTTATTACCCAAGCGTTGCCTTCTTTAATAGTCACGATTGGTGATTTGTATTCGAAAATGTGCAGGGCCTGCACGGGGACCAAGAAAGCTAGACTGCAATATAACTTTCATTAATTTCATTACTTTATTAATTACCTTAAATACAGGGTTGAACTTAAATAGTAGCTTAAAAATAAATTCCTTATCTTAACCAGAGGTTTTTACTTTGAATAGGTTTTTTTATTCGTTTCCCTTTCCCTTCTTCTTTTTTTATTTTTTTCTTTTTTTTTTTTTTGTTAATATTTTTAAGGTAAGTTTTGTGAATTCTGGTTTTCACCTTGAATAGGTTTTTTATTCGTTTCCCTTTCCCTTCTTCTTTTTTATTTGTTTCCTTTTTTTTTTATATTTTGTTAATATTTTTAAGGTGAGTTTTGTGAATTCTCTTGCCACTAGTTGTCATTATAGTAACACGATTGTCCTTTGCGACAATTTCTTTTCGGTATAGTGGTTTATTTTTTCCCTTAATGCCTTTCACGGCCGCATACACTACCTCACCCTCGTAGTACTTCCTAGGCGCATGCCTTCTCCTATTTAACCTAACATTCCTAGCTTCGATGTTTCTTCTGATGATCCCCCTCAGGTCTTTGTTGATTTTGGACCGAATGTTTAAAAGATTTTGGTAGTTCACCCTCTGGGATCTATTGAAGAAGACGTCAGTAGGTTTTCGTTTAGTCACAGAATGTATGGAGTTATTGTAGCGATCTACAGCTATGTCGACAAGCTCTTTAACCTTAAGGTCCGGGTTTTCAGCCCTGAGACACCGGTAGATTTCTAATATTGTGGAATGGACCCTTTCTATTTGCCCATTCACCTCGCTTCGGTAGGAGGGGGTCAGGTAGAGCTTGACACCTAGGGTTTTAATAAAGTTCAACACTATCGGGCTAAGGAACCCTCTTTCATTATCCGTGACGAGGATTTGGGGCGCCGTGAAGTAGTGTAAGATTTTGATCAACTTGGATCTAATGTAGATAGATGATTTTTCCTTAATATGAAAGAACTTTGAAAATTTGGAGAATTTGTCGATAACAGTCAGGAATTTCTTATTTTGAATTTCCATGATATCCATGTGGAGAATCTCACATGGATATTTGGGGAAGGGTGTCGATTGGAGTTCAGGGGTCAGGGGGTGTCGGTCGTATTTGTTTAAACTGCAGACCTCGCATAAAGCGGCGAACTTTCTGACCTGAGACATCATCTGCGGGAAATAAAATTTTTCCAGGATTTGTTCCCTGTTTTCTCTAGGAGCGCGATGAGCTCTCCTATGTTCTCTTTCTATTATTGTAAGTCTGCGATCTTGATTGGCAACGTCCTCGACAATTCTCTGGGTGACTCGTATCCTGTAGTTGCTGAAATTCTCTAGATAAACGTCTTGTAACAGGCCAAGGTACCTTTCCGGTATCTTAATACCGTTTACTACCCTTGGGTTAAGTTTTTCCCTCAACACTTCCACAAGATTTTCCCGACATATCTTGCTTGTAGAAATATAGTGACGATGGTAGCCGGGGTGCGGCTCCTCGTATGAACGTAGATCGATACCAACCTTAAAAATCAATTGATTTCTGAAGACATTGATTGGGGCCTCTACGTGTGGTATGAGGTCTGAGTTGTCCTGGTCGGCACTATGTGCAGTGCAGGATTCTGTGTCGCTACCAGAGAGTTCACAATGGCCTTCTTCAGCCGTACCCGTCCGGGAGCCCCCACTTGCAGTCTCCGTGATCTCATCCGAAGGTGAGTTGGATTTTGCCTCGCTAGCAGTTTCGGTACTGGTGTCAGATAAATGGTTTACTTCTGTCTCTAGTCGTGAAAGAGCATCAGCCACAAAGTTTGATTTACCGGGAGTGTAAATCAACTCGTAGTTGTACTCTTCAATCCTTGCCTTCCAACGCTTAAGCTTAGCGTTGTGGTTCCTATTGCTCAAGGCAAATGTTAAAGGCTGATGGTCGGTGAAGATTTTGATTTTTCTGGCTCCATACAGATAATTTCGCAAATTATCGAGAGCCCAGACTATGGCGAGCATCTCTTTTTCATTAGTCGCGTAATTCTCTTCTGTTCTGTTTAAAGAGCGGGAGATGTATGCCACAGGCCGTTCCTTACCATGCTCACCCTGAGATAGTACGGCACCGATGGCATAGTCGGAGGCGTCCGTTGTCAAGTTAAACCCTTTATCAAAGTCGGGAAAGGCCAGGACATCCGCAGAGGTAAGTAACTCCTTTAGAGTTTCAAATGCCCTCATGGCATCGTCGTCGAGGGAAACTGGTACGTTTCTAGATTGGTTGGCCCTAACATTCGAAAGAGTTCCACGTGTTATATTGGTAAGGGGCTTAGCGATTTTAGCATAATCCTTGATGAATTTTCTGTAATAGGAGGTCAACCCGAGGAAGCTCTTTAGTTCCTTTAAGTTCTTTGGAGGAAGAATGCCTTCGATGGCCTTAACCTTCTTCCTGTCTGGGAGGATGCCTTCCGGGGTAACCAGATACCCGAGGAATTCCACACTAGTGGTCAAGAAATGGGTTTTCTCCAGATTAACTTTTAATCCGGCTTCATTTAATTTGGAGAAAACTGTCTCAATGTCCCTCAAATGGTCTTCCTCAGATTTGCTGAATATGATTATATCATCGATATAAACATAACAGATCTTGCCGATTAACTCTTTGAGCACATCGTCGATCATCCTTTGAAAGATCGCGGGAGCGTTTTTGAGACCGAATGGAAGTCTAAGATATTCGTACTTCCCATTCATCGTCGAGAAGGCTGTTTTTGGGATATCTTTGTCATTCATCAAGATTTGATGAAACCCCGAAGTCAGGTCAAGTGTCGTGAAGACTTTTGCATCGCCAAGACTGGCAAGCGTACTATTGATGTCCGGAATGGGGTATGTATCCGGGATTGTTACAGCGTTCAAGCGCTTGTAATCAATCACCATTCGATACTGCTTTTCGCCATTGGGTTTCGGCTTTTTAGGAACAACCCATATTGGTGAATTATATGGGCTACTCGATGGACGGATGATATTTTCCGACAGAAGTTCCCTAACCTGTCGCTCGACTTCGTCCCTCATACAAGCTGGATAGGGGTAGCTTTTCGCGTAGATTGGTTCATCCGTGTTCGTGCGGATTGCCGCTCTTACGGTCGTTTTTACCATTTCGTTACCCACAGGACCAAAAAGGCCCTTAAATTTATTACAAATGGTCTCCAATCTAGACTTTGCAAACGCTGAAATATTGTCGCTCAAGGGTAATAGAAAATTAACCGAGGTGGAAGCTCGATTTTTTAGGTTTATGACTTTGTTTGATGCAATTGTGAGTTGGTTTTTCTCCCTATCGATGACCGCTTTCAATTGCTTTAACGTGTCATCGCCAATTATACCGTCAAAGGCTGTAAGGCTCGGGAGAACAAAAAATGTGACATCCAGGTCGCAACCCAGATCATAGAAGAATTTTCCACTTGTTTTGTTATTAATGTGAGTCTTCCCACCGGGACTGCTCACAAAAAATGGTTGTTGGACGGGGTCAGGATGTGGAACCAAATTTGACCTAATGAAATTTTTATTAGCTCCTGTATCCACTAAAAATTTCAGGACGGCCCCGTCCCGCGTTACATACTCTAGGTATGGTACGCTGGAAACGAGGCTCCTGCCATAAAATTTTCCTGTGTCGTTTCCTCGTGAGGGAGATCGACGGATTCAGCCTCCCTTGATGCCTCGGAGCTGACCGGCTCAAGATGGTATAGCCGCTGCTGCTTGCGCGGGTTATAGTTATCGGACCTTGGTTCCCGCTTGAACCTGTTGTTGGGCCGATTCATATAGTTCACGTTTTTTGTTTGACAGGAACTGTCCACCTCCATTTTAATCGGCGGCTTCGGAGCCGTTGGCCTCTGGGGCGAATATCGCCGTTGAAACCCTGAGTTCCAACGCGGATATGGTCCCTGGCCAAAGTTATTCCTGGCAATGGGTGGTCTATCGAAGTTTCTAGAGGGTCCTACATCATCTCTGAAGTTGTGGTTGACAGGAGAAGATATCGTATTAGGTGCCTTAATATGCAACGAGTTGCTTCTAAAATTTAGGTTTTGCATCTCCAGACAAGCTGAATATGCTTCGGGTAGGGTTCTCGGCCTTTGGATGATCAACAGCCTTGAGAGGTCCCCACTAAGCCCTCGAATGAACACATCTAGTGCTCGATTTCTGTAGGTTTCCACCAAAGCGTTCATGGTTTCAGTCGAGTATACCTCGGCTCTGATTTTACTGATAATCAGAGAAAATTGATGGTTCACCGTTGCGTAGAAGTCATCAACCCTTGAGCTACCTTGTGTTAACTGGTTGAGTTGATGCTCCAGGGTTCGTATGTCCCTCTTATCAGCGTAGTGGAGTGAGAGAACTCTCTTCATCTCCACCCAATCATTGTCAAATACATTGTAAGAGACCAAGGCAGAGTCCGCCTTGCCTCTCACTTTCTGACGAATGTGTTGTAGTATTGCCCTGTAGATGGGTTCTGTAGATGGGTTTACTGCGAACTATTTCGTAGTCCTTTAACACGGTCTCGACGCTGTGAACCCAGGACACGTAATGCACGGGATTTCCATCGAAAGTTTGAAGTTCTTTGACGGAATCCGGAAGTTTTGAAATGTCTTTCAAGTCTTGTTCACAAGTCGGCCCTTTTAGTGGTTCTACCTGTTCCGCCTGTGGGGCGGGAATTCCTGCCAAACCTAATTGTTCCAGGGCTAGGATCCTATCCGAAATTGTAACTAGCTGGTTGTTCACGGAATTGATAGCTTCTCGTGAGCTGGATTGCTCCATCCTACCTATCCGGTTCTCCAGTCCTCTAAGCTGCTCGAGGACGGAGTTGACCGCACCCGTGAGTTGAGTAACCGAACCTTTAAGCTCATCCATTTTAAGAGTGCCGGATAGTATTCGAGGGTGGGCAGGTAAAATTAATTATTTTCGTTTTTAAATATGATCAAATGAATGATCAACTAATGGCAAAATTTAATTTGTGCTTAATTTTTCTGTAGAATTCTCCAAATCTTCTTGGATATGTTAAACATTAATTTTTGTATATTATATTTTTATATTTTTCGTTTTTTTTCCTTGAAATTTTCGAATTTAATTCGATTCAATTATTTATCAATTATTTCCCTAGATGCCTGCTAAGCGCTCTCATTAAACTTTCGGGGTAGCCACTGTCCTAACGGAAGGCTCGTATACATCCGTTTTGGTTGTTAATGCAGTTATTTTTGCAGCAACCTACTAAGGTACGAGTGTCTTCACACGGATGATTTTGATAAATTCTCAGTGAACCGGCCCCTTTTTTCGCGAGAGTTGGCCCCTAGGCATAAATGTTATTATAATCTGGTTTTTCCCAGTAAATAAGTAGTTAGGATAACTGCATAGGCAGTGGGTAGTTTCACAATTTTTAAATTTTCATTTATATATTTCTTAAGCTAAATCTTACTACAATCCCATGAAGGTTGGTGCCATTTTAGTAATTCCTGGTTTTACTACTGTAAATTCTGCTGTTGTCTTCCTTCACCGTTGTTCCCTTGTTGAATTGTATGTTCTTGAGGTTCCTCTTCAAATTTTATCTATTCGTATGATAATTTGCACTTTTTGTCTATTCTTCCACACACTTTTAATGGGGTTTTCCTTTTTCACTCAGGTTTTTTTGGGTCGCAGATTTCTTATAGTTCTCTGATTTTAAACTTCACCTTCACATCTGTTCATTGATTGCACAGTATTTTAGCTTTTACTTTCGTATTTTCTTACAGTCCTCTGACTTTAATTTCACTTTCACATCTGTTTATTGGTTGCACAGTATTTTAGCTTTTAGGTTTGATCCTGACTTTACATGTCAGGTCCCTGCTCGGGCGCCAGTAAAGGATCTTCGTCCTTGATGTGAGAAAAAAATTAAACCAGCACGAATTAATAATTCGTGCACCACTTGGTTTGATTGAAATAAAACTCAATTCCTTAGATACGTTATAATATGTAGTCTTTATTCCGTTACTCGCCAACTTGAACTGCCTACCATATTTCTCTAACCCTAACACCTAACGTCGCTTGGCCTTGGTTCCCAGGCAGGCCCAATGTCAATCACTCGCACCTGGAGCATGTAAGCTGATCCAATTGTTTGTCGGGCGCATAACGGATGCGCGTGTATGAATGAACTGCGGCGACTGCACTTTTTTATCGGCAGGTGAGCAACCGATCGTGTTAACGTTGTTGTTGTTGTTGTTGTTGTTGTTGTTGTTGTTGTTGTTGTTGTTGTTGTTGTTGTTGTTGTTGTTGTTGTTGTTGTTGTTGTTGTTGTTGTTGTTGTTGTTGTTGTTGTTGTTGTTGTTGTTGTTGTTGTTGTTGTTGTTGTTGTTGTTGTTGTTGTTGTTGTTGTTGTTGTTGTTGTTGTTGTTGTTGTTGTTGTTGTTGTTGTTGTTGTTGTTGTTGTTGTTGTTGTTGTTGTTGTTGTTGTTGTTGTTGTTGTTGTTGTTGTTGTTGTTGTTGTTGTTGTTGTTGTTGTTGTTGTTGTTGTTGTTGTTGTTGTTGTTGTTGTTGTTGTTGTTGTTGTTGTTGTTGTTGTTGTTGTTGTTGTTGTTGTTGTTGTTGTTGTTGTTGTTGTTGTTGTTGTTGTTGTTGTTGTTGTTGTTGTTGTTGTTGTTGTTGTTGTTGTTGTTGTTGTTGTTGTTGTTGTTGTTGTTGTTGTTGTTGTTGTTGTTGTTGTTGTTGTTGTTGTTGTTGTTGTTGTTGTTGTTGTTGTTGTTGTTGTTGTTGTTGTTGTTGTTGTTGTTGTTGTTGTTGTTGTTGTTGTTGTTGTTGTTGTTGTTGTTGTTGTTGTTGTTGTTGTTGTTGTTGTTGTTGTTGTTGTTGTTGTTGTTGTTGTTGTTGTTGTTGTTGTTGTTGTTGTTGTTGTTGTTGTTGTTGTTGTTGTTGTTGTTGTTGTTGTTGTTGTTGTTGTTGTTGTTGTTGTTGTTGTTGTTGTTGTTGTTGTTGTTGTTGTTGTTGTTGTTGTTGTTGTTGTTGTTGTTGTTGTTGTTGTTGTTGTTGTTGTTGTTGTTGTTGTTGTTGTTGTTGTTGTTGTTGTTGTTGTTGTTGTTGTTGTTGTTGTTGTTGTTGTTGTTGTTGTTGTTGTTGTTGTTGTTGTTGTTGTTGTTGTTGTTGTTGTTGTTGTTGTTGTTGTTGTTGTTGTTGTTGTTGTTGTTGTTGTTGTTGTTGTTGTTGTTGTTGTTGTTGTTGTTGTTGTTGTTGTTGTTGTTGTTGTTGTTGTTGTTGTTGTTGTTGTTGTTGTTGTTGTTGTTGTTGTTGTTGTTGTTGTTGTTGTTGTTGTTGTTGTTGTTGTTGTTGTTGTTGTTGTTGTTGTTGTTGTTGTTGTTGTTGTTGTTGTTGTTGTTGTTGTTGTTGCTGTTGTTGTTGTTGTTGTTGTTGTTGCTGTTGTTGTTGTTGTTGTTGTTGTTGTTGTTGTTGTTGTTGTTGTTGTTGTTGTTGTTGTTGTTGTTGTTGTTGTTGTTGTTGTTGTTGTTGTTGTTGTTGTTGTTGTTGTTGTTGTTGTTGTTGTTGTTGTTGTTGTTGTTGTTGTTGTTGTTGTTGTTGTTGTTGTTGTTGTTGTTGTTGTTGTTGTTGTTGTTGTTGTTGTTGTTGTTGTTGTTGTTGTTGTTGTTGTTGTTGTTGTTGTTGTTGTTGTTGTTGTTGTTGTTGTTGTTGTTGTTGTTGTTGTTGTTGTTGTTGTTGTTGTTGTTGTTGTTGTTGTTGTTGTTGTTGTTGTTGTTGTTGTTGTTGTTGTTGTTGTTGTTGTTGTTGTTGTTGTTGTTGTTGTTGTTGTTGTTGTTGTTGTTGTTGTTGTTGTTGTTGTTGTTGTTGTTGCTGTTGTTGTTGTTGTTGTTGTTGTTGTTGTTGTTGTTGTTGTTGTTGTTGTTGTTGTTGTTGTTGTTGTTGTTGTTGTTGTTGTTGTTGTTGTTGTTGTTGTTGTTGTTGTTGTTGTTGTTGTTGTTGTTGTTGTTGTTGTTGTTGTTGTTGTTGTTGTTGTTGTTGCTGTTGTTGTTGTTGTTGTGTTGTTGTTGTTGTTGTTGTTGTTGTTGTTGTTGTTGTTGTTGTTGTTGTTGTTGTTGTTGTTGTTGTTGTTGTTGTTGTTGTTGTTGTTGTTGTTGTTGTTGTTGTTGTTGTTGTTGTTGTTGTTGTTGTTGTTGTTGTTGTTGTTGTTGTTGTTGTTGTTGTTGTTGTTGTTGTTGTTGTTGTTGTTGTTGTTGAATGACTGCATCGAACAGTATGATACCCTATGCATATCCCTATATGCCCCAAAGAAAAAAGCAATAAGAAAATTTTATTTCATTTTAGTAATTAAAAAAAAAGCCCCCAAAAAGTGGGCGTCGCCAAAAACTGTATATGACAAACTTATAAACGGGGGTAGTGCCTACATATCTTGTGAAGGATGTAACACTCTATCTCTTTAACTTTAGCTTTAAAACGGTTTTTTCTAAATTGTGGGCGTATTCAAATTTTTTTTACACTTAACCATTTCGGAGCCCTAGGGAATATGTGGTGCAAATTTCAGCTTCCTAGCTTAATTTTAAAGGCCTAAAAATTGCGTACGGACGGACGAACGGACGGATATTGCTAGATAGTTTTAGGATTTGGTCCTGATCATAAATATATATACTTTTATGGGTCTACGACGAATATTAAGGGGTGTTACAAACTATGTGTCAAAATTAATATACCCTTAGGATAGGGTATAGAAATAACCCAAAATTTTAGCATTAAGCGCCTTAGTGCGAAACAATGGATGAGTACCGTCTTGGAGAAAACCCAAGTGCAGTACTTTACGTACACACCAAAGGCCTCCAAATTGAAAACCGTCGTTCTAAAGGGAATTGATCCCTCAATAGAGACGGAGGAGCTCGAAAAAGAGAAAAGTTGGAAAGCGATGAACTCAAGTTCGTGGGTGTCAAGCCGTTTTTGTCGTCTGTAGCAAGAGGTGGTAACCGAAAATTACCATTCTTCTTGGTGCAGCTCACTCCCGAGAGCAGATTTGATAGTTTGAGGAAGATTAAATACCTCTACTACCATTCTGTTATATGGGAAACATTAAAATGATCTTACCGCTGTCAGACGTTCGGTCACGCCGCGCGTAACTGCAACATGCAGTTCAGGTGCGTCAAGTCCGATAAGGACCACAGACATGGAGAATGTCCTTTTGGTAAGGACAGAGTTGAGGACCGGAGCGTTTTTTTTCTTGTGTGCTCTGCGGGAACTCTGGGCATTCCGCCTATTTCAGGCGTTGTCCACGGTTCCAGGAGCAGAAAAAGCGATCACAGGCCCGCAAGCAGTTTTCTGAAGACGAGAAGCGTCAAAAGACTCGCTCGTTCACTAATTTTGTGGCACCCAACGTGTTCTCTGCCCAGGCACAGCCCAAATGACAGTACATCCACCAAGGGTTGCTCAAAAGGCGCCTGAGGAGGACTTGGACTTAAAAGCGATCCTTCTGTCTCTGCACGGAAAGATCGACAGGTTTCAAACACATTTAAATGAACAAGCGGGTCGAATAGACATTATCTATTCGGAGCTGTTTGGTAGGTCTGGCGTGCGATAATTCCAGCTCGAGTGCTCGAGACCCTTTTCGAAGCTTCGGAGGAGAATTATTTTTTGTTGTTGTTGTTGTTGTTGTTGTTGTTGTTGTTGTTGTTGTTGTTGTTGTTGTTGTTGTTGTTGTTGTTGTTGTTGTTGTTGTTGTTGTTGTTGTTGTTGTTGTTGTTGTTGTTGTTGTTGTTGTTGTTGTTGTTGTTGTTGTTGTTGTTGTTGTTGTTGTTGTTGTTGTTGTTGTTGTTGTTGTTGTTGTTGTTGTTGTTGTTGTTGTTGTTGTTGTTGTTGTTGTTGTTGTTGTTGTTGTTGTTGTTGTTGTTGTTGTTGTTGTTGTTGTTGTTGTTGTTGTTGTTGTTGTTGTTGTTGTTGTTGTTGTTGTTGTTGTTGTTGTTGTTGTTGTTGTTGTTGTTGTTGTTGTTGTTGTTGTTGTTGTTGTTGTTGTTGTTGTTGTTGTTGTTGTTGTTGTTGTTGTTGTTGTTGTTGTTGTTGTTGTTGTTGTTGTTGTTGTTGTTGTTGCTGTTGTTGTTGTTGTTGTTGTTGTTGTTGTTGTTGTTGTTGTTGTTGTTGTTGTTGTTGTTGTTGTTGTTGTTGTTGTTGTTGTTGTTGTTGTTGTTGTTGTTGTTGTTGTTGTTGTTGTTGTTGTTGTTGTTGTTGTTGTTGTTGTTGTTGTTGTTGTTGTTGTTGTTGTTGTTGTTGTTGTTGTTGTTGTTGTTGTTGTTGTTGTTGTTGTTGTTGTTGTTGTTGTTGTTGTTGAATGACTGCATCGAACAGTATGATACCCTATGCATATCCCTATATGCCCCAAAGAAAAAAGCAATAAGAAAATTTTATTTCATTTTAGTAATTAAAAAAAAAGCCCCCAAAAAGTGGGCGTCGCCAAAAACTGTATATGACAAACTTATAAACGGGGGTAGTGCCTACATATCTTGTGAAGGATGTAACACTCTATCTCTTTAACTTTAGCTTTAAAACGGTTTTTTCTAAATTGTGGGCGTATTCAAATTTTTTTTACACTTAACCATTTCGGAGCCCTAGGGAATATGTGGTGCAAATTTCAGCTTCCTAGCTTAATTTTAAAGGCCTAAAAATTGCGTACGGACGGACGAACGGACGGATATTGCTAGATAGTTTTAGGATTTGGTCCTGATCATAAATATATATACTTTTATGGGTCTACGACGAATATTAAGGGGTGTTACAAACTATGTGTCAAAATTAATATACCCTTAGGATAGGGTATAGAAATAACCCAAAATTTTAGCATTAAGCGCCTTAGTGCGAAACAATGGATGAGTACCGTCTTGGAGAAAACCCAAGTGCAGTACTTTACGTACACACCAAAGGCCTCCAAATTGAAAACCGTCGTTCTAAAGGGAATTGATCCCTCAATAGAGACGGAGGAGCTCGAAAAAGAGAAAAGTTGGAAAGCGATGAACTCAAGTTCGTGGGTGTCAAGCCGTTTTTGTCGTCTGTAGCAAGAGGTGGTAACCGAAAATTACCATTCTTCTTGGTGCAGCTCACTCCCGAGAGCAGATTTGATAGTTTGAGGAAGATTAAATACCTCTACTACCATTCTGTTATATGGGAAACATTAAAATGATCTTACCGCTGTCAGACGTTCGGTCACGCCGCGCGTAACTGCAACATGCAGTTCAGGTGCGTCAAGTCCGATAAGGACCACAGACATGGAGAATGTCCTTTTGGTAAGGACAGAGTTGAGGACCGGAGCGTTTTTTTTCTTGTGTGCTCTGCGGGAACTCTGGGCATTCCGCCTATTTCAGGCGTTGTCCACGGTTCCAGGAGCAGAAAAAGCGATCACAGGCCCGCAAGCAGTTTTCTGAAGACGAGAAGCGTCAAAAGACTCGCTCGTTCACTAATTTTGTGGCACCCAACGTGTTCTCTGCCCAGGCACAGCCCAAATGACAGTACATCCACCAAGGGTTGCTCAAAAGGCGCCTGAGGAGGACTTGGACTTAAAAGCGATCCTTCTGTCTCTGCACGGAAAGATCGACAGGTTTCAAACACATTTAAATGAACAAGCGGGTCGAATAGACATTATCTATTCGGAGCTGTTTGGTAGGTCTGGCGTGCGATAATTCCAGCTCGAGTGCTCGAGACCCTTTTCGAAGCTTCGGAGGAGAATTATTTTTTGTTGTTGTTGTTGTTGTTGTTGTTGTTGTTGTTGTTGTTGTTGTTGTTGTTGTTGTTGTTGTTGTTGTTGTTGTTGTTGTTGTTGTTGTTGTTGTTGTTGTTGTTGTTGTTGTTGTTGTTGTTGTTGTTGTTGTTGTTGTTGTTGTTGTTGTTGTTGTTGTTGTTGTTGTTGTTGTTGTTGTTGTTGTTGTTGTTGTTGTTGTTGTTGTTGTTGTTGTTGTTGTTGTTGTTGTTGTTGTTGTTGTTGTTGTTGTTGTTGTTGTTGTTGTTGTTGTTGTTGTTGTTGTTGTTGTTGTTGTTGTTGTTGTTGTTGTTGTTGTTGTTGTTGTTGTTGTTGTTGTTGTTGTTGTTGTTGTTGTTGTTGTTGTTGAATGACTGCATCGAACAGTATGATACCCTATGCATATCCCTATATGCCCCAAAGAAAAAAGCAATAAGAAAATTTTATTTCATTTTAGTAATTAAAAAAAAAGCCCCCAAAAAGTGGGCGTCGCCAAAAACTGTATATGACAAACTTATAAACGGGGGTAGTGCCTACATATCTTGTGAAGGATGTAACACTCTATCTCTTTAACTTTAGCTTTAAAACGGTTTTTTCTAAATTGTGGGCGTATTCAAATTTTTTTTACACTTAACCATTTCGGAGCCCTAGGGAATATGTGGTGCAAATTTCAGCTTCCTAGCTTAATTTTAAAGGCCTAAAAATTGCGTACGGACGGACGAACGGACGGATATTGCTAGATAGTTTTAGGATTTGGTCCTGATCATAAATATATATACTTTTATGGGTCTACGACGAATATTAAGGGGTGTTACAAACTATGTGTCAAAATTAATATACCCTTAGGATAGGGTATAGAAATAACCCAAAATTTTAGCATTAAGCGCCTTAGTGCGAAACAATGGATGAGTACCGTCTTGGAGAAAACCCAAGTGCAGTACTTTACGTACACACCAAAGGCCTCCAAATTGAAAACCGTCGTTCTAAAGGGAATTGATCCCTCAATAGAGACGGAGGAGCTCGAAAAAGAGAAAAGTTGGAAAGCGATGAACTCAAGTTCGTGGGTGTCAAGCCGTTTTTGTCGTCTGTAGCAAGAGGTGGTAACCGAAAATTACCATTCTTCTTGGTGCAGCTCACTCCCGAGAGCAGATTTGATAGTTTGAGGAAGATTAAATACCTCTACTACCATTCTGTTATATGGGAAACATTAAAATGATCTTACCGCTGTCAGACGTTCGGTCACGCCGCGCGTAACTGCAACATGCAGTTCAGGTGCGTCAAGTCCGATAAGGACCACAGACATGGAGAATGTCCTTTTGGTAAGGACAGAGTTGAGGACCGGAGCGTTTTTTTTCTTGTGTGCTCTGCGGGAACTCTGGGCATTCCGCCTATTTCAGGCGTTGTCCACGGTTCCAGGAGCAGAAAAAGCGATCACAGGCCCGCAAGCAGTTTTCTGAAGACGAGAAGCGTCAAAAGACTCGCTCGTTCACTAATTTTGTGGCACCCAACGTGTTCTCTGCCCAGGCACAGCCCAAATGACAGTACATCCACCAAGGGTTGCTCAAAAGGCGCCTGAGGAGGACTTGGACTTAAAAGCGATCCTTCTGTCTCTGCACGGAAAGATCGACAGGTTTCAAACACATTTAAATGAACAAGCGGGTCGAATAGACATTATCTATTCGGAGCTGTTTGGTAGGTCTGGCGTGCGATAATTCCAGCTCGAGTGCTCGAGACCCTTTTCGAAGCTTCGGAGGAGAATTATTTTTTGTTGTTGTTGTTGTTGTTGTTGTTGTTGTTGTTGTTGTTGTTGTTGTTGTTGTTGTTGTTGTTGTTGTTGTTGTTGTTGTTGTTGTTGTTGTTGTTGTTGTTGTTGTTGTTGTTGTTGTTGTTGTTGTTGTTGTTGTTGTTGTTGTTGTTGTTGTTGTTGTTGTTGTTGTTGTTGTTGTTGTTGTTGTTGTTGTTGTTGTTGTTGTTGTTGTTGTTGTTGTTGTTGTTGTTGTTGTTGTTGTTGTTGTTGTTGTTGTTGTTGTTGTTGTTGTTGTTGTTGTTGTTGTTGTTGTTGTTGTTGTTGTTGTTGTTGTTGTTGTTGTTGTTGTTGTTGTTGTTGTTGTTGTTGTTGTTGTTGTTGTTGTTGTTGTTGTTGTTGTTGTTGTTGTTGTTGTTGTTGTTGTTGTTGTTGTTGTTGTTGTTGTTGTTGTTGTTGTTGTTGTTGTTGTTGTTGTTGTTGTTGTTGTTGTTGTTGTTGTTGTTGTTGTTGTTGTTGTTGTTGTTGTTGTTGTTGTTGTTGTTGTTGTTGTTGTTGTTGTTGTTGTTGTTGTTGTTGTTGTTGTTGTTGTTGTTGTTGTTGTTGTTGTTGTTGTTGTTGTTGTTGTTGTTGAATGACTGCATCGAACAGTATGATACCCTATGCATATCCCTATATGCCCCAAAGAAAAAAGCAATAAGAAAATTTTATTTCATTTTAGTAATTAAAAAAAAAGCCCCCAAAAAGTGGGCGTCGCCAAAAACTGTATATGACAAACTTATAAACGGGGGTAGTGCCTACATATCTTGTGAAGGATGTAACACTCTATCTCTTTAACTTTAGCTTTAAAACGGTTTTTTCTAAATTGTGGGCGTATTCAAATTTTTTTTACACTTAACCATTTCGGAGCCCTAGGGAATATGTGGTGCAAATTTCAGCTTCCTAGCTTAATTTTAAAGGCCTAAAAATTGCGTACGGACGGACGAACGGACGGATATTGCTAGATAGTTTTAGGATTTGGTCCTGATCATAAATATATATACTTTTATGGGTCTACGACGAATATTAAGGGGTGTTACAAACTATGTGTCAAAATTAATATACCCTTAGGATAGGGTATAGAAATAACCCAAAATTTTAGCATTAAGCGCCTTAGTGCGAAACAATGGATGAGTACCGTCTTGGAGAAAACCCAAGTGCAGTACTTTACGTACACACCAAAGGCCTCCAAATTGAAAACCGTCGTTCTAAAGGGAATTGATCCCTCAATAGAGACGGAGGAGCTCGAAAAAGAGAAAAGTTGGAAAGCGATGAACTCAAGTTCGTGGGTGTCAAGCCGTTTTTGTCGTCTGTAGCAAGAGGTGGTAACCGAAAATTACCATTCTTCTTGGTGCAGCTCACTCCCGAGAGCAGATTTGATAGTTTGAGGAAGATTAAATACCTCTACTACCATTCTGTTATATGGGAAACATTAAAATGATCTTACCGCTGTCAGACGTTCGGTCACGCCGCGCGTAACTGCAACATGCAGTTCAGGTGCGTCAAGTCCGATAAGGACCACAGACATGGAGAATGTCCTTTTGGTAAGGACAGAGTTGAGGACCGGAGCGTTTTTTTTCTTGTGTGCTCTGCGGGAACTCTGGGCATTCCGCCTATTTCAGGCGTTGTCCACGGTTCCAGGAGCAGAAAAAGCGATCACAGGCCCGCAAGCAGTTTTCTGAAGACGAGAAGCGTCAAAAGACTCGCTCGTTCACTAATTTTGTGGCACCCAACGTGTTCTCTGCCCAGGCACAGCCCAAATGACAGTACATCCACCAAGGGTTGCTCAAAAGGCGCCTGAGGAGGACTTGGACTTAAAAGCGATCCTTCTGTCTCTGCACGGAAAGATCGACAGGTTTCAAACACATTTAAATGAACAAGCGGGTCGAATAGACATTATCTATTCGGAGCTGTTTGGTAGGTCTGGCGTGCGATAATTCCAGCTCGAGTGCTCGAGACCCTTTTCGAAGCTTCGGAGGAGAATTATTTTTTGTTGTTGTTGTTGTTGTTGTTGTTGTTGTTGTTGTTGTTGTTGTTGTTGTTGTTGTTGTTGTTGTTGTTGTTGTTGTTGTTGTTGTTGTTGTTGTTGTTGTTGTTGTTGTTGTTGTTGTTGTTGTTGTTGTTGTTGTTGTTGTTGTTGTTGTTGTTGTTGTTGTTGTTGTTGTTGTTGTTGTTGTTGTTGTTGTTGTTGTTGTTGTTGTTGTTGTTGTTGTTGTTGTTGTTGTTGTTGTTGTTGTTGTTGTTGTTGTTGTTGTTGTTGTTGTTGTTGTTGTTGTTGTTGTTGTTGTTGTTGTTGTTGTTGTTGTTGTTGTTGTTGTTGTTGTTGTTGTTGTTGTTGTTGTTGTTGTTGTTGTTGTTGTTGTTGTTGTTGTTGTTGTTGTTGTTGTTGTTGTTGTTGTTGTTGTTGTTGTTGTTGTTGTTGTTGTTGTTGTTGTTGTTGTTGTTGTTGTTGTTGTTGTTGTTGTTGTTGTTGTTGTTGTTGTTGTTGTTGTTGTTGTTGTTGTTGTTGTTGTTGTTGTTGTTGTTGTTGTTGTTGTTGTTGTTGTTGTTGTTCTTGTTGTTGTTGTTGTTCTTGTTGTTGTTGTTGTTCTTGTTGTTGTTGTTGTTGTTGTTGTTGTTGTTGTTGTTGTTGTTGTTGTTGTTGTTGTTGTTGTTGTTGTTGTTGTTGTTGTTGTTGTTGTTGTTGTTCTTGTTGTTGTTGTTGTTGTTGTTGTTGAATGACTGCATAGAATTATGCAAAAACATAAAGAAAGGCTACAGTCCGCTGGGGGCGAACAGTATGATACGCTATGCATATCCCTATATGCCCCAAAGAAAAAAGCATTAAGAAAATTTTATTTCATTTTAGTAATTAAAAAAAGCAGCCCCCAAAAAGTGGTCGTGGCCAAAAACTGTATGACAAACTTATAAACGGGGGTAGTGCCTACATATCTTGTGAAGGATGTAACACTCTATCTCTTTAACTTTAGCTTTAAAACGGTTTTTTCTAAATTGTGGCCATATTCAAATTTTTTTTACACTTAACCATTTCGGAGCCCTAGGGAATATGTGGTGCAAATTTCAGCTTCCTAGCTTAATTTTAAAGGCCAAAAAATTGCGTACGGATCATAAATATATATACTTTTATGGGTCTACGACGAATATTAAGGGGTGTTACAAACTATGTGTCAAAATTAATATACCCTTAGGATAGGGTATAGAAATAACCCAAAATTTTAGCATTAAGCGCCTTAGTGCAAAACAATGGATGAGTACCGTCTTGGAGAAAACCCAAGTGCAGTACTTTACGTACACACCAAAGGCCTCCAAATTGAAAACCGTCGTTCTAAAGGGAATTGATCCCTCAATAGAGACGGAGGAGCTCGAAAAAGAGAAAAGTTGGAAAGCGATGAACTCAAGTTCGTGGGTGTCAAGCCGTTTTTGTCGTCTGTAGCAAGAGGTGGTAACCGAAAATTACCATTCTTCTTGTTGCAGCTCACTCCCGAGAGCAGATTTGATAGTTTGAGGAAGATTAAATACCTCTACTACCATTCTGTTATATGGGAAACATTAAAATGATCTGACCGCTGTCAGACGTTCGGTCACGCCGCGCCTAACTGCAACATGCAGTTCAGGTGCGTCAAGTCCGATAAGGACCACAGACATGGAGAATGTCCTTTTGGTAAGGACAGAGTTGAGGACCGGAGCGTTTTTTTTCTTGTGTGCTCTGCGGGAACTCTGGGCATTCCGCCTATTTCAGGCGTTGTCCACGGTTCCAGGAGCAGAAAAAGCGATCACAGGCCCGCAAGCAGTTTTCTGAAGACGAGAAGCGTCAAAAGACTCGCTCGTTCACTAATTTTGTGGCACCCAACGTGTTCTTTGCCCAGGCACAGCCCAAATGACAGTACATCCACCGAGGGTTGCTCAAAAGGCGCCTGAGGAGGACTTGGACTTGAAAGCAATCCTTCTGTCTCTGCACGGAAAGATCGACAGGTTTCAAACACATTTAAATGAACAAGCGGGTCGAATAGACATTATCTATTCGGAGCTGTTTGGTAGGTCTGGCGTGCGATAATTCCAGCTCGAGTGCTCGAGACCCTTTTCGAAGCTTCCAGCTTCATTCAGAGGAGAATTATTTTTTCTTGGCTGTAGACTTAAACGCAAAACATGCGGCATTGGGAAATGTGACTACCAACAATAGGGGCAGCCATTTTTATGACTGGTGGCGCCTCAATAAGATTGAGGAAAAAATTGATTTGTACGCGACGGATATCGCTTCCTTCCCGAGAAGCAGTGCTTTCCTGGACTTGGCCTTAACGGACGCTAGACTTGAACTGACCAGGGGATCGAGTAACGCGGAACTGTTTGCGTGCGGTCGAGTACGATAGTGACCACTACGGACTCGCCGCCGCATTTCGAGTACGAATCAGTGTGCTCTTTCGATTATGGAAGGGCACGCTGGCCGCACTTCTCCGGGTTGTTAAAAGGTCAAAATCTTTTGAGTGGGATTGATCCACCAACTAACATGACGAAAGTTGACATCGATCGGTACCTAGTACAGATGAACGATGTCATCAAATAAACGATGTAACGGACTATCCCTCGGATAGTACGGTCCGACGACGACCAGACAGAAAAGTACAGGAATGCTACAATTGAAGCACTTTACAGACAAAAAGTATTCTACTCTCTAGGCTTAAAACAGCTTTATAGACAGTTAACTGACCGCAACGAACCGGAGGTAAGGAGACTGAATTCAGAGATTCGAAACCTAAAATAGTTGATCAAGCAAAATTACAGAAAATCTGTAAGTCTGTATTGGTGCAAGACAATTCGGGCTATAAAAACCAGTAGTCCGAATATGTTCCCACAGATCAATAGACTGTTCAGGAAGAGAGACCACAATGATATTTCAACTGTCCGAATCCCCCAGACAACTGAAAACAAACTGACACTACTGACTGCAGGCATAATCCCTGAAAATGTTGCTTCAACCGATGGTTTTTTCGTGGTCCAAGAATCCCAGGAGAAGGTAGACTTGCTAGGAGCTTGTTTCGATACCGTGTATATGGTGAACAATTCGCCGTAATCATGGCATTGAAAATAGGGCCCCGGTGAGTCACTTTTATTTGCGCAATGAGCTTGGAAATTGGCGATCTGAGAATAACTCAATCATACTGTATTCAATGATTAAAACCATGCGAATGCTTGTCTGGTTGACTTTGAAAAGGCTTTCGACACCGTATGGTTAGAGGGGCTTTTCTACAAGTTGATCTGACTGGGAATGCACAAACCCTTGCTATATATGCACAAACCCTTGCTATATATAATTTATAACATGCTTACGGAAAAGAAGTTCGTGGTCAAATGTGGCAACGTAACTTCGAGCAGAGCTTATGACATCAAAAACGGTTTACAACAGGGTGCGGTGAATTCTCCGATCCTGTTTTATACTTCACGAGCGGTCTGGTACGTTCACTCAGTCATGCTATTGCGTATGCCGACGATTTGGTCGCATACAGATCAGGTCCTAATATCGAGGTCATCAACATCCTCCTGCAGCGTGACTTCGAGCAAATTAAGTCAACTTGCTTCTAGGGTTAAGGTCATATGCTACGTGGCCCTAATAAGGCCCATCATCATCCTAGGACATGTCTCGGGTTGTTTCGGCCTGATCTGAGTACATAAAATATTATCCCAACACGGCATTATATGATGGGGCTCACTTGAATAGGATTGAGAATTTCCTCATTAAGGTGACTCAAAGGCACGTTGCGAGCGCGATGGCCAACGATAGTAGCCTGATTTTCGGGGCTTATTATCCCAATGAAGCGCGCATGGAGAGAACGCTCCGATCTGGCCTTGTTCCGCCAGAGGCTTTCCTCCATATTGATAAAAAAGCGCTGGTACAGACGAGGGATGGTATCCCGGTACTATACCACAGCTACCGCAGAGCGACTGATAAGCGGCTCATCTGCAACGGGGACGTCGCTAATGCTCCCGAGCTCATTCGTTTTAGTACCGCGATAGGGCGGAGGGACCAAATCGATACGGACACGCAATTCACCGAATACTGGTGGCTTGCGGAGGGAACGAGGGAAGTGGTAGGCATACCTTTCCAGGTCGGTCGTTACCTTAGGTAACTCCTTTTAGTTTTTAAGTTGTTTAAGTAGGTCGGTTTGTGCTCTGCATGTCGGCTGCAGGGTGTGGTGCTCCTGAGAGCCGACCGATGCATTCGGTGTCAGTCGGCCCTCAGTGGCGCAAGTGCGCTGTGTTGGCGGCTGCTGGGTGCTGCTAACGGTGATGGGGGGTGAGTACTCGGTGTCTCTATCGAAGAGACGGCGAGTGCATATCACCCCCGATTATATTTAGTATTCGTTTTGTAATTTTAAGTAGTATTAATTAGTTTAAGTTGTTTGTATATATTCATAATTTTAATTAGTAGTTTTTAAGTCTTAAAAAAAAATATAGATAGCAAGTTTTAAAAAAAAAATGTTTCTTGTAAAACAATATCCAAATGAATTCAATGTATTAATAATATGGCCGAATGGTAAAAATAAATAAAAGATAGAGTTAAGTTAAGAGCGTCCGCATAAGGACCAGCAATCGGGCGGAGGGACCAAATCGATACGGACACGCAATTCACCGAATACTGGTGGCTTGCGGAGGGAACGAGGGAAGTGGTAGGCATACCTTTCCAGGTCGGTCGTTACCTTAGGTAACTCCTTTTAGTTTTTAAGTTGTTTAAGTAGGTCGGTTTGTGCTCTGCATGTCGGCTGCAGGGTGTGGTGCTCCTGAGAGCCGACCGATGCATTCGGTGTCAGTCGGCCCTCAGTGGCGCAAGTGCGCTGTGTTGGCGGCTGCTGGGTGCTGCTAACGGTGTTGGGGGGTGAGTACTCGGTGTCTCTATCGAAGAGACGGCGAGTGCATATCACCCCCGATTATGTTTAGTATTCGTTTTGTAATTTTAAGTATTATTAATTAGTTTAAGTTGTTTGTATATATTCATAATTTTAATTAGTAGTTTTTAAGTCTTAAAAAAAATATAGATAGCAAGTTTTAAAAAAAAAATGTTACTTGTAAAACAATATCCAAATGAATTCAATGTATTAATAATATGGCCGAATGGTAAAAATAAATAAAAGATAGAGTTAAGTTAAGAGCGTCCGCATAAGGACCAGCAATCTAGTATAAGTATCCTGTTAATTTTAAGTTAGATTTAATCATTTTTGTCTAGTTTGTAAGTTTTTTATTAAAAGAATAATAAAAATTAGTTTAAAATTGAAAGAATTAGCTTTTGGTGCAGTGTGCTTTATTATGGCTGACGCTGCTGATACCTTTTTACCCATTTCCATCGCGATTGACGTCGATGCTGTAGTATTAATTGTTTTTGCTGTGGACACAGCCCTTTCCACTACCTTGGCGACACTCTCACTTGTTCCCCAGGTTATTGCCATTTCTCGTAACGACACACCGCGCTTGGGCACTGCTGCTGCTGATGTTGTTGTTTTTGTTGCTGTTAAGGATCATTCACATGAGAGCGAATTGCGAATAGGCGAATCGCGAACAAATCAATTTTAATGTATTTATGAATAGAGCATTTCTATTGCTTCTACCACAAAAGCTTTATATTTAATTGATCTAATATTCTACCCGAAAAAAAATGAGTCTAAATTGATTTAAATAGCAATATTTACTTTTACAAAAAATTTCAAGCGAATTGAAAAATACTTGGCGCAAACTGTCACTCCTTATTCACAATCCACATAATACAGACGCGATCCTCAAATCCGCGAATGAAAAATTCGTTCGAACATAACCTTAAAATTGATACATCTTGCTGCTAACATTTACAAATCAGATTCGCGGCCAAAAAAAGTTTTCATATGAAAGAAATGTCAGAATTTACGAATATTCCCCTGAATCGCAGTTCGCGATTCGCTCTCATGTGAATTATCCTTTACTGCTTGTGTTGCAGTTTCCGTTTTTGTTGCCTTCAATGGGCGGCACATTTATCGCCAGCACTGCTGGACTTTTGCGAAGGACCGCCTTTACACTGGGGTCCATCGCTTTGGGGTGTCTTTTATCACTTTTAATTACTGTTTTTACTTTGTTCTATTTTTTTTCACTGGAAAAAAAACCCATAAATTCTTGCCTTGGGAACCGAACCAGGACGTCTGTAGTCAGAGCTCTAGCGCAAAATTTTTTTTTTAATTTTAAATTCATTTTTATTATTTGCAAAATATCTTACATACTAGGCAAAAATAATTAAATCTAACTTAAAAACATAAGGAAAGGCTACAGTCCGCTTGGGGCGAACAGTATGATACCCTATCCTTATCCCTATGTACCCCAAAGAAAAAAGCATTAGGAAGATGATGGATAGCATTTTATTTCATTCTATGAAATTTATAGAAAAAAATTTATTTTTGTAACACCTTAATATTCGCCGTAGACCCATAAAAGTATATATATTTATGATCAGGACCAAATCCTAAGACTATCTAGCAATGTCCGTCCGTCCGTACGCAATTTTTAGTCCCTAGGGCTCCGAAATGGTTAAGTGTAAAAAAATTTTGAATACGCCCACTGCCACGCCCACAATTTAGAAAAAACCGTTTTAAAGCTAAGGTTAGAGAGATAGAGTGTTACAACCTTCACAAGATATGTAGGCACTGCCCTCCTTTATAAGTTTTTCATATAAAGTTTTTTGCCACGCCTACTTTTTGTGGGCGTTTTTTACTAAAATGCTGTTTTCTTCGAAAATTTTCAGAGAAAGCGAAAAAAAATGTTTAACAAAATATTTAGCCAATATTTTTTCCAACATATCGCCCATACAAAGTTTTTGGCCACGCCCACTTTTTGGTGGCGTTTTTTCAAAAAAATTGTTTTTTTGTAAATTTAATAGAATAGAAATAGAATAAAATACTATCCATCATCTTCTTAATGCTTTTTTCTTTGGGGCATACAGAGATATGGATAGGGTATCATACTGTTCGCCTCAAGCGGACTGTAGCCTTTCCTTATGTTTTTTTTATTTATTTAATTTCTTTAATTCATTTATAACTTTAATTTATATAAAAGGTTAAAACAAATTCAAGGATATATTTACAAGAAAGTAGGGCATTTAAGTTATAAACTGAAATAGTTATGTACATTCTGTTGTCAGATTTTGACAAGAGGCGAATGTACAGTTCATACTTAATAAAATTCAGATTTATTTATTGATGGGGATGCGATAAAATATAAGTATAAATTCAAATATAAAAAAAAAAAAAAATAAAACAAAAAAGAAATCACACCAAAGGGTTCTGTAAATTACGAATTACAGCGTAGTTTAACGAGAAAAGCCAGCGTTTAACATTTTTAAGATATACGGATTTAACTCGCTCACATCTCAGAATTGAAGGTATTTTATTGAACAAACGAGGCGCAGTAACATTATAGAAGGTGGAAAAATGCGATTTATTAATTGTGGGTACATTGACGAGATTACTAGTGTTGACGCGCAAATTACGATTTTCATAAACTCTAGGAGAGTTGTACCCGGACTTTTCAAAAAATATTTTTAAAACTTTATAGAAGTACAAATGTCTCAATGGAAGAAATCCAAGACTTTTGAACAATCCAAAACTAGGAGTACGACGGTTAACTTTACACATAATACGAACAGCGTGTTTTTGTTTAATTAGCAAAGGCTCTAATTTATTATAATGTGTACCACCCCAACAAGCTATACCATACTGAAGTTTAGATTTGAAAAGACCATTATAGACTAACTTTAAAATTGGCAAATCACAGTATTGGCTGAGATTGTAAATCTGTCTAACAACATTGTTTAGATATTTTTTTAAGTACATAGTATGCTCCAACCAACTGAGCTTATAGTCCAGAGTAATACCTAAGTACTTAAAGCTGTCGACACGTTCAATTACAAAGCAGTAGGCATGTGAATCAAAAGTGGGTGAGTTATGATTGTGTGTACAAGGATTAATAAAAAGGAATCTATTGCAATTCGGCGAATGGTACTGTAAAGGCATATCATTACAGATTTTACCCATAATGTTAAAAATCATGAACTTCGTTTTGTCACTTATGACCAATTTATGAAGTTTAAACCATTTCCGCAGTATATCCAGATCATAGTTCACATCCATATATAAATTATAATAACATTTACCATGATAAGACAAAGCAGTATCATCAGCAAAAGCTGTGAGTTTACCCCTAAGAGGTTGAAGAAAAAGCGAATTTACAAAAATTAAAAACAAAATAGGACCCAAAACAGAGCCTTGTGGAACACCTATGTACAGGCGGAGCTTTTTCTGCCTTCTCCTAGGGAAAACTGGTTTGATTTCACGAGATCGTACAGTGAAATTCCCGACGAAAACGATTATGGAGCAAAATCGCAACTTATGTTGAAAAGGGCAACCGAAGGAAATGATCGACGATATAACTCGAGCAAAAAATGTGACGACGATGCGGATGACGAGCGAAAAGAAGAAGCGAGCGGTACAATGGTTGAACAAAGAGTAAAATTTTATTTCAGCTGATACTATAAGTTAACTTTTAGTACAGTAGGGTTTTAGTACAATTATATTCAAAAAATATGGAGGAGTTATTTAATTGGCGCCAAATTCGAATTCATGTTTAAATGGTATAATTTTATACAATAGAATTTTCATATATTTAATTGAATTGAATGTTCATGATAGGTTAAAATAATTGTTTATAGCTTGTGATGTCTTCTTGAGCTCCAACATTCCGCCCCATTGAAAGGATCCCTTTCAACAAGGCAAAAGGGCAAGCTTGTGAATCGGTCGACTGAAAACTCCTTTGAACGTGCGAACCTCAGCAACTCTTACTCTTCCATCTCGACCGGGGACAGTCTTTTGGACCCTTCCCATTAACCATTTCTGTGGGGGTAAGTTGTCGTCATGCACAATTACTAAGGAGCCAACTGGTAAGTTAGGTTGTGCTGATGACCATTTCGATCGCTGCTGAAGCTCCGTTACATACTCTATGGACCAACGCCTCCAAAAGTGTGTTTTAATATTTCGTATGCGACGCCAGTATTGCAAACTGGTTGTATCTGCGGCATCGTCCGCAGGTTCTGGAATCGATTTGAGAGACGATCCTATAAGTAGGTGTGCTGGTGTAAGCGCCTCAAAGTCGTTCGGATCATTGGTAAGCGGTATTATAGGCCTGGAGTTCATTATGGCTTCAATCTCACATAAGGCTGTAGTGAGCTCCTCAAAAGATAGCTTGGTGTTGTTCAGTGAGCTATAAAAGTGTCCTTTGGCAACCTTGACTGCCGCCTCCCAAATTCCACCAAAGTGCGGCGCCCTAGGGGGAATGAAATGAAAGTGTATGTTATCAATACTACAGAACTTAAGAATGGATTCATAAGAAGGCTTGTGAAATAGTAGGTTACGAAGTTCTGATAATTTTGATTAAGCTCCCACAAAGTTTGTTGCGTTGTCGCAGAAGATATCGCATGGAAGCCCTCGACGGCTAATCATGCGTTTTAAGGCCGCTATAAATGCATCTGACGATAGGTCAGACACTGGTTCCAAGTGCACCGCCTTAGATGATAAACAGACGAAAACAGCGATATATGACTTATACGGCACCTTGCCACGAATTCGATGATAGGTATAGATGGGACCGCAAAAGTCAACACCACAACGTAGAAAGGGCCGACTGACATTCACTCTCTCTGCAGGGAGGTCTCCCATGACCTGATTCATTAGTTTTGGTCGATACCGCGTGCAATGAATGCACCCCGCACGACCTTTCTCTACAGGTCTCTGGCGTTGACGATCCAAAACTGTCCACGCATAAGTGCGACGAGAGTTTTAGGTCCAGCGTGGTAATTGGTGATATGCAGGTGACGAGCAAAACACTTAGCAAAATGCGAGTCCTTCGGAAGTAGAATAGGATATTTCTGTTCTTCGGGGATGTTAGCGTTCTTTAAACGTCCTCCAACTCTAAGAACAGGATATCCATTGACGTTGTTCAAAAATAAACTGAGCCATTTTAGAGAACTTCGAAGATTCTCTCCCTTCTCTATCAGTCTAATTTCTTCTGAAAACGATGTTGTTTGAATTATCCAAGCAATTCTGTACAACGCAGATTGGAGTTCTTCCGGACTCAAAATCAGAGATTTGTGAACAATCTTCTTCTTTAGTCGATTCACAAACCGCAGAATGTATCCAATTGTACGAAGGAGCTTGACATATGAACTCTGTTTATCGATAACATCCAAAAGAGGGTTAGATGTTAGCTTACTCCCCACCATAGCAGTTTTACGCTTCTCCAGTGTTAGTAACTCGACCGGTAAGTTAATATTAGGGTTTGCCGGCCAATTTCCGGACGATTCTAATAAAAATGATGGCCCAGAAAACCAAGTCGATTGCGATATTTCCTTTACCGTGCACCCTCGTGATACTATATCAGCAGGGTTAACGTCCGTTGGTACATGTTTCCAAACTACTTCCGTTGTCCTTTCCTGAATCCCTGCCACGCGATTTCCCACGAAGGTGCTAAGACTGGATGAATGTGTCGAGATCCAATATAAAACAACTGAAGAATCTGTCCAAAAGAAAACTTCCGGATCGAATTTCACAAACAGGGGTTTTATTTTCGTCCAAAGTCTTGCTAGAAGATGAGCGCTACAAAGTTCGAGACGGGGAAGTTGTTTTGTTTTTGAGGGAGCAACTCTCGATTTACCCACCAGAAGATTAACTGAGGTGCTTTGAACATCGTTTGTAGTGCGTACGTAGATGCAGCATCCATAAGCCTTTATTGATGCATCACAAAACCCGTGAATCTGAACGCCTTTTCTATTTGGAGCTAAGACAAACCGAGGAACGGAGATATTTTGAAGAGATTGCAAGTCTTCCATAAACTGGCGCCATTCGGTATCTATGTGTTGCGGAATTGCAGCATCCCATTCAATCTTGTCGATCCATAGTCGCTGCAAAATTATCTTAGCCTTGACGATTATTGGGTTCAGAATTCCCATTGGGTTAAATAACGAAGAAGCCAATGACAAAATCGATCGCTTAGTGAACGACGAGTAGGTGCGATTTGGATTATACGAGAAGCAAAATTTATCGTTTGAGGAATCCCAAATAATTCCTAGTGTGCTTGTTAAATTTGACTCGTTTAACCTTAACTGTTTGTTCGTCTGCGTTGACAAAATTGACCGGTGGTTGCTATACCATTTGGAAAGTTCGAAACCAGCCGATTTCAGTATGGCTGAAACTTCGTATTGTAGCTGTGCTAATGTATCTACATCGTCGGCTCCTTTGAGCATATCGTCAACATAAAAATCTGAGCGCAATACTCCAGCTCCAAGCTTAAATTGATGTTCGAATTTATCCCCAAGAAATTTGAGGCAGCGAATTGCAAGAAAAGGAGCCGATGTCGTACCGTACGTAACAGTATTTAAGGCATATGTTTGGACTGGGCACTGTTCGTCTTCCCTCCATAGAATGTATTGGAATTGACGATGCAGTGGATGTATAAGGATCTGCCGATACATCTTGACTATGTCAGCAGTCAACGCGAACCTATGAAGGTGAAAGCGGAGAAGAATAATAAAAAGGTCATCTTGGATGGTAGGACCAGCCATCAAGATTCCATTCAGCGAAACTTGTGAAGACGTACGACACGAAGCGTCAAACACAACCCTTAGCTTTGTTGAGGTGCTATTTGTTCGTAGTACTCCTTGATGAGGTAAATAATAATGGGGCTGATCTAACCTTGGGCTTCTAACCAATGTCATATGCCCCAGAGTCAAGTACTCGCGAAGAAACTCAACATAGGAAGATCTTAATGAAGGATTTTTGCTCAATCTACGTTCTAGAGCAAGAAAACGACGAAAAGCGATGTTATACGAGTCCCCCAGCAGTTGAGTATCGTTTTTGAATGGCAGCCTAACCATAAGCCTACCACTTGGTAATTCCTCCAAAGTATTTGTGAAGTGAGCCTCACACTCTAACTGTTCCTCTGTGTATTTAGATTTTTGACCTGATACTGATTCCAACTCCCAGAATCGTTCGACAAACTCATTTAAATTGCTTTCGGTTGAGCTTACACAGCTACTAATCTTTTGGGTTGACGAAAGTGATTTGTATCTGCCAGATACAATCCACCCTAAATGTGTGTTTTGGAGTGAAGGAAGTTCCAGTCCAAGTTTAATTTGACCTCTTATCAGCAGGTGAAAAAATGATTCAGCTCCTATTAACATGTCTATTGACGCAGGACGATTAAACTGAGGATCAGCAAACTCAATATTTCTTCGAAGATTCCAATTAGCTGTGTTCAGAACAGCATCGGGCTGATACCCAGTGATAGACGGCGAAACCAAAAACTCCAACGGCAGCTCAAATGTTGAAAAACGTGACCTTATAATGGTTTGAGTTAACGAACTAATCTTTGTTTCAGTGCAGCCTATTCCAATTACATCTACGGCTTTTCTTTGCATCGGTAGGCGCAGCGACCTTGCAAAATCTTCTTTAATAAAATTGACTTGCGAGCCAGAATCCAATAATACTCTTCCGAATTGAAACGTACCGGATGAATCCTTGACTAGCACTAGAGCAGTTGCTAAAATAACCTGTGCCGGCACACATTCCTTATCCTTCTCTAACGCTGAGTTTACAGCAGCTGACGAAATTACTTCTTGCGAAGTTGAAGAGGCACGTTGTGGAGTTGGACTACTTGAATCCTTGTTAGCAGTAGGACGATGAAGCAACGTATGATGACTTTGATGACAAGTCCTACACTTGTATGTTGAGTGACATTTGGCAACACTGTGCCCTTGGCCTAAACAATTGATGCACAGTCCGACGTTGTTAACGTTGGTAAAACGATCTAATACTGACAATTTGTTAAAACTGGAACAACTAGAAATGGTGTGTGAAATATCCTTGCAAAAGCAGCATGATCGTTGTGCCATGACAAGTGATGCTTGTGGCCGATGATCAAAATGTTGCACTCGTGTTTTCTTGAATGCTTTGTTATTGCTGTCAATGTGAAGATTCTTGCTTTCTCGCGCTTCAAGGTATTGACAACGCTTTGCCAATACGTCAGCGCATTCTGTCCAAGTCGGAAGTTTTTTATACTCCAACTGCTCGTCCCACTTTGCCTGGGTTTCTGAATCGACCTTATTCATGGCGATATGGATAATGATAGCGTTAGAAATATCTGATTCAGAACCAATAGATTGAAGTGAACTGAACAGCGCTGAAATATTATCAACTAAACTTCGCAGTTGTGTAGCTGAGGCCTTCGGAACCTTAGGCAATTCAAAGAGTTCAGCAATGTTTTCGAGAAATATAAGGCAGTCGTTGTCGTAACGCTCCTTTAACCGTTTGAGTGCTTTTTCATAATTGTCTTCTGTTACTTGAAAAGCCTTGACAGTACCGAGTGATTGGTCTGTAAGACAAGTAAGCAGGTGGTTAAACTTTATTATTATCGACGAGTGTAGTGAAGGTGCTAATGAAATTTTTATATTCCGAATATTTACCACTGAACCGAGGCAAACGTAAATTCGGTAAATGGTTTGCTACCTGAGGCATAGACCAAGTGGTTTCTAGAGTACTGCCTCTTCTCTCAGTTCCCAACTGTGACAGAATTTTAGTTTTGGTTGTGACATATAAATCCTGTAATTCACCCCGTGCAGTATCCTCAGGAAAAACGCTTTCGATTTGAGTTTGAAATGCAAGTAATTGTTTGAAGTATGACTCCACGATTCCTAACCGGCACTCCAATTCTGTTGGAGACAGCGTTGTTGTTGAAACCAGATTCTTTATACGAGTTATACTCCCTTTGGTTGATGACCGTGATTGCTTTAATTCATAGATACTGGGCATTTTGAAATTGGTTGCCTTCTGATACAATTGGTAGGTACACAAACGAATTCAATCCACGATTGTGACTTAGAAAGATAATGCTCAATTAGAATATGCTTCGATGACGTACACAGAGCTTGTAAAAGCTTCGGTGGCGAAATGAGATTTATGTATTTTAATGAACCTCAACGCAATGGGGCGGAATATGCAATAGAAATTGTTCGAAAATCAGAACAGGTTTCGATTTTAACGACGCTTTAACTGACTATGCAATTACATTGATTCATTATACGTCGTAATCAATTGAATCGAATCACAGAATTAGAAAAGCTTTTTTCTTTCAACCGAATTGAGTGCAATAAATTTCCTCCTGGAGGCGAACGAACGAATTACGAATGACGTTCAGTGCAGTCTATACCAACAAGTGTAAGTTTTTGTAAAGCTGTGAAATTCGCCGCATCAACCGTGGGCGAAGCTTTTCAGAAGAAAATAGGTTATTTGTATGTGTGTCTGATCATGTAACAGTATGGAACTTGTGTTTCCCTCATTTGGGATTCTGACGCAATTTTGTGGATGATGATGTTAATAGCAGACGAGCGGAGTAATTTAATTGTCTGATTTCGCGCGTTATTTCACAAGCCAATATTATGTGAATGAAACATATATTTTTCTTAATGCAAGCTGATTCTTTTTTATGGCGAAGGTGCGTTTTAGCTGTTTCATTTTAAACTCGATGAAGGATTACGGGTACTTCGAAGTACATAGAACATGGAATTTTTCTTTCAATTTGTATTTTTCCAACGCACATTCGTATATAAAGATCAGCACCACATACCTTATTGGGAAGATGTATATACTTATCATTCCCGTTTCCTCCACTTGCAATCCTGTTTCTTTGCCTTTACGGTATCCGTGTTGTCCAATAAACGCCTCGAATGACTTCTTTGTTTTAGATGCTGGATCTGACACAGTTAGGTATATGCACTTATACGCGAAACCATTGCAACTCACACTTTTTTTTTTTTTTTTTGCCCGACGTTGGGTGCCAAAATGTACAGGCGGAGCTTTTTCTGCCTGCTCCTAGGGAAAACTGGTTTGATTTCACGAGATCGTACAGTGAAATTCCCGAGGAAAACGATTATGGAGCAAAATCGCAACTTATGTTGAAAAGGGCAACCGAAGGAAATGATCGACGATATAACTCGAGGAGCAAAAAATGTGACGACGATGCGGATGACGAGCGAAAAGAAGAAGCGAGCGGTACAATGGTTGAACAAAGAGTAAAATGTTATTTCAGCTGATACTATAAGTTAACTTTTAGTACAGTAGGGTTTTAGTACAATTATATTCAAAAAATATGGAGGAGTTATTTAATTGGCGCCAAATTCGAATTCATGTTTAAATGGTATAACTTTATACAATAGAATTTTCATATATTTAATTGAATTGAATGTTCATGATAGGTTAAAATAATTGTTTATAGCTTGTGATGTCTTCTTGAGCTCCAACAACCTATGTTAATGAGATTTTTCTCACTTAAACTATTTTGAATCTTAACTCTCTGACTACGATTTTCAAGATAGGAAGTGAACCAGTCATGGATAAAACCTCTGATACCCGCGTTATAAAGTTTTTTAAGCAATATGTTGTGGTCTACCATGTCAAATGCTTTAGTGATGTTAATAAATAAGGTAGCAGGGATATCAGAAACATTTAAACTACTATGAATTTCACCGCATAACTTCAACAAGGCATCTTCAGTAGATTTGCCACTTCGAAAGCCAAATTGCGAAATACTAAAGAAATTAGGTTTGTCTCAGAAAGACAGCATTCTAGATTTGACCCCTTTTTCAAAGACTTTGGAAAAAACAGGGATATAGGGCGGTAATTGTTTTATAGGATTATTTATTAGGATTTACCCAATCCTAAGGGTATATTTATTTTGACACATAGTTTGTAACACCCATAATATTCGTCGTAGACCCATAAAAGTATATATAATTCTGATCAGGGCTAAATCCTAAGACTATTTAGCAATGTCCGTCCGTATCAACTTTTGAGGCCTTCAAATTTATGATAGAAAGCTGAAATTAAGAGCACGAAATGGTAAAGTGTTAAAAGTTTTTAAATCCGCCTACTGCCACGCCCACAATTTAGAAAAAACCGTTTTAAGACTTAAGTTAGAGAGCCATAAGCCTTTATTGATGCATCACAAAACCCGTGAATCTGAACGCCTTTTCTATTTGGAGCTAAGACAAACCGAGGAACGGAGATATTTTGAAGAGATTGCAAGTCTTCCATAAACTGGCGCCATTCGGTATCTATGTGTTGCGGAATTGCAGCATCCCATTCAATCTTGTCGATCCATAGTCGCTGCAAAATTATCTTAGCCTTGACGATTATTGGGTTCAGAATTCCCATTGGGTTAAATAACGAAGAAGCCAATGACAAAATCGATCGCTTAGTGAACGACGAGTAGGTGCGATTTGGATTATACGAGAAGCAAAATTTATCGTTTGAGGAATCCCAAATAATTCCTAGTGTGCTTGTTAAATTTGACTCGTTTAACCTTAACTGTTTGTTCGTCTGCGTTGACAAAATTGACCGGTGGTTGCTATACCATTTGGAAAGTTCGAAACCAGCCGATTTCAGTATGGCTGAAACTTCGTATTGTAGCTGTGCTAATGTATCTACATCGTCGGCTCCTTTGAGCATATCGTCAACATAAAAATCTGAGCGCAATACTCCAGCTCCAAGCTTAAATTGATGTTCGAATTTATCCCCAAGAAATTTGAGGCAGCGAATTGCAAGAAAAGGAGCCGATGTCGTACCGTACGTAACAGTATTTAAGGCATATGTTTGGACTGGGCACTGTTCGTCTTCCCTCCATAGAATGTATTGGAATTGACGATGCAGTGGATGTATAAGGATCTGCCGATACATCTTGACTATGTCAGCAGTCAACGCGAACCTATGAAGGTGAAAGCGGAGAAGAATAATAAAAAGGTCATCTTGGATGGTAGGACCAGCCATCAAGATTCCATTCAGCGAAACTTGTGAAGACGTACGACACGAAGCGTCAAACACAACCCTTAGCTTTGTTGAGGTGCTATTTGTTCGTAGTACTCCTTGATGAGGTAAATAATAATGGGGCTGATCTAACCTTGGGCTTCTAACCAATGTCATATGCCCCAGAGTCAAGTACTCGCGAAGAAACTCAACATAGGAAGATTTTAATGAAGGATTTTTGCTCAATCTACGTTCTAGAGCAAGAAAACGACGAAAAGCGATGTTATACGAGTCCCCCAGCAGTTGAGTATCGTTTTTGAATGGCAGCCTAACCATAAGCCTACCACTTGGTAATTCCTCCAAAGTATTTGTGAAGTGAGCCTCACACTCTAACTGTTCCTCTGTGTATTTAGATTTTTGACCTGATACTGATTCCAACTCCCAGAATCGTTCGACAAACTCATTTAAATTGCTTTCGGTTGAGCTTACACAGCTACTAATCTTTTGGGTTGACGAAAGTGATTTGTATCTGCCAGATACAATCCACCCTAAATGTGTGTTTTGGAGTGAAGGAAGTTCCAGTCCAAGTTTAATTTGACCTCTTATCAGCAGGTGAAAAAATGATTCAGCTCCTATTAACATGTCTATTGACGCAGGACGATTAAACTGAGGATCAGCAAACTCAATATTTCTTCGAAGATTCCAATTAGCTGTGTTCAGAACAGCATCGGGCTGATACCCAGTGATAGACGGCGAAACCAAAAACTCCAACGGCAGCTCAAATGTTGAAAAACGTGACCTTATAATGGTTTGAGTTAACGAACTAATCTTTGTTTCAGTGCAGCCTATTCCAATTACATCTACGGCTTTTCTTTGCATCGGTAGGCGCAGCGACCTTGCAAAATCTTCTTTAATAAAATTGACTTGCGAGCCAGAATCCAATAATACTCTTCCGAATTGAAACGTACCGGATGAATCCTTGACTAGCACTAGAGCAGTTGCTAAAATAACCTGTGCCGGCACACATTCCTTATCCTTCTCTAACGCTGAGTTTACAGCAGCTGACGAAATTACTTCTTGCGAAGTTGAAGAGGCACGTTGTGGAGTTGGACTACTTGAATCCTTGTTAGCAGTAGGACGATGAAGCAACGTATGATGACTTTGATGACAAGTCCTACACTTGTATGTTGAGTGACATTTGGCAACACTGTGCCCTTGGCCTAAACAATTGATGCACAGTCCGACGTTGTTAACGTTGGTAAAACGATCTAATACTGACAATTTGTTAAAACTGGAACAACTAGAAATGGTGTGTGAAATATCCTTGCAAAAGCAGCATGATCGTTGTGCCATGACAAGTGATGCTTGTGGCCGATGATCAAAATGTTGCACTCGTGTTTTCTTGAATGCTTTGTTATTGCTGTCAATGTGAAGATTCTTGCTTTCTCGCGCTTCAAGGTATTGACAACGCTTTGCCAATACGTCAGCGCATTCTGTCCAAGTCGGAAGTTTTTTATACTCCAACTGCTCGTCCCACTTTGCCTGGGTTTCTGAATCGACCTTATTCATGGCGATATGGATAATGATAGCGTTAGAAATATCTGATTCAGAACCAATAGATTGAAGTGAACTGAACAGCGCTGAAATATTATCAACTAAACTTCGCAGTTGTGTAGCTGAGGCCTTCGGAACCTTAGGCAATTCAAAGAGTTCAGCAATGTTTTCGAGAAATATAAGGCAGTCGTTGTCGTAACGCTCCTTTAACCGTTTGAGTGCTTTTTCATAATTGTCTTCTGTTACTTGAAAAGCCTTGACAGTACCGAGTGATTGGTCTGTAAGACAAGTAAGCAGGTGGTTAAACTTTATTATTATCGACGAGTGTAGTGAAGGTGCTAATGAAATTTTTATATTCCGAATATTTACCACTGAACCGAGGCAAACGTAAATTCGGTAAATGGTTTGCTACCTGAGGCATAGACCAAGTGGTTTCTAGAGTACTGCCTCTTCTCTCAGTTCCCAACTGTGACAGAATTTTAGTTTTGGTTGTGACATATAAATCCTGTAATTCACCCCGTGCAGTATCCTCAGGAAAAACGCTTTCGATTTGAGTTTGAAATGCAAGTAATTGTTTGAAGTATGACTCCACGATTCCTAACCGGCACTCCAATTCTGTTGGAGACAGCGTTGTTGTTGAAACCAGATTCTTTATACGAGTTATACTCCCTTTGGTTGATGACCGTGATTGCTTTAATTCATAGATACTGGGCATTTTGAAATTGGTTGCCTTCTGATACAATTGGTAGGTACACAAACGAATTCAATCCACGATTGTGACTTAGAAAGATAATGCTCAATTAGAATATGCTTCGATGACGTACACAGAGCTTGTAAAAGCTTCGGTGGCGAAATGAGATTTATGTATTTTAATGAACCTCAACGCAATGGGGCGGAATATGCAATAGAAATTGTTCGAAAATCAGAACAGGTTTCGATTTTAACGACGCTTTAACTGACTATGCAATTACATTGATTCATTATACGTCGTAATCAATTGAATCGAATCACAGAATTAGAAAAGCTTTTTTCTTTCAACCGAATTGAGTGCAATAAATTTCCTCCTGGAGGCGAACGAACGAATTACGAATGACGTTCAGTGCAGTCTATACCAACAAGTGTAAGTTTTTGTAAAGCTGTGAAATTCGCCGCATCAACCGTGGGCGAAGCTTTTCAGAAGAAAATAGGTTATTTGTATGTGTGTCTGATCATGTAACAGTATGGAACTTGTGTTTCCCTCATTTGGGATTCTGACGCAATTTTGTGGATGATGATGTTAATAGCAGACGAGCGGAGTAATTTAATTGTCTGATTTCGCGCGTTATTTCACAAGCCAATATTATGTGAATGAAACATATATTTTTCTTAATGCAAGCTGATTCTTTTTTATGGCGAAGGTGCGTTTTAGCTGTTTCATTTTAAACTCGATGAAGGATTACGGGTACTTCGAAGTACATAGAACATGGAATTTTTCTTTCAATTTGTATTTTTCCAACGCACATTCGTATATAAAGATCAGCACCACATACCTTATTGGGAAGATGTATATACTTATCATTCCCGTTTCCTCCACTTGCAATCCTGTTTCTTTGCCTTTACGGTATCCGTGTTGTCCAATAAACGCCTCGAATGACTTCTTTGTTTTAGATGCTGGATCTGACACAGTTAGGTATATGCACTTATACGCGAAACCATTGCAACTCACACTTTTTTTTTTTTTTTTTGCCCGACGTTGGGTGCCAAAATGTACAGGCGGAGCTTTTTCTGCCTGCTCCTAGGGAAAACTGGTTTGATTTCACGAGATCGTACAGTGAAATTCCCGAGGAAAACGATTATGGAGCAAAATCGCAACTTATGTTGAAAAGGGCAACCGAAGGAAATGATCGACGATATAACTCGAGGAGCAAAAAATGTGACGACGATGCGGATGACGAGCGAAAAGAAGAAGCGAGCGGTACAATGGTTGAACAAAGAGTAAAATGTTATTTCAGCTGATACTATAAGTTAACTTTTAGTACAGTAGGGTTTTAGTACAATTATATTCAAAAAATATGGAGGAGTTATTTAATTGGCGCCAAATTCGAATTCATGTTTAAATGGTATAACTTTATACAATAGAATTTTCATATATTTAATTGAATTGAATGTTCATGATAGGTTAAAATAATTGTTTATAGCTTGTGATGTCTTCTTGAGCTCCAACAACCTATGTTAATGAGATTTTTCTCACTTAAACTATTTTGAATCTTAACTCTCTGACTACGATTTTCAAGATAGGAAGTGAACCAGTCATGGATAAAACCTCTGATACCCGCGTTATAAAGTTTTTTAAGCAATATGTTGTGGTCTACCATGTCAAATGCTTTAGTGATGTTAATAAATAAGGTAGCAGGGATATCAGAAACATTTAAACTACTATGAATTTCACCGCATAACTTCAACAAGGCATCTTCAGTAGATTTGCCACTTCGAAAGCCAAATTGCGAAATACTAAAGAAATTAGGTTTGTCTCAGAAAGACAGCATTCTAGATTTGACCCCTTTTTCAAAGACTTTGGAAAAAACAGGGATATAGGGCGGTAATTGTTTTATAGGATTATTTATTAGGATTTACCCAATCCTAAGGGTATATTTATTTTGACACATAGTTTGTAACACCCATAATATTCGTCGTAGACCCATAAAAGTATATATAATTCTGATCAGGGCTAAATCCTAAGACTATTTAGCAATGTCCGTCCGTATCAACTTTTGAGGCCTTCAAATTTATGATAGAAAGCTGAAATTAAGAGCACGAAATGGTAAAGTGTTAAAAGTTTTTAAATCCGCCTACTGCCACGCCCACAATTTAGAAAAAACCGTTTTAAGACTTAAGTTAGAGAGATAGAGTATTGGAACATTTTCAAGATAAATCTGTCATATAAAATTTTTTGCCACGCCTACTTTTTGTGGGCTTTTTTCACTATAATGCTGTTTTCAGCGAACATTTTCATAGAAACTAAAAAAAATATTGAACAAGATATTTGGCAAATATTTTTTCCAATATATCGCCCATACAAAGTTTTTGGCCGCGCCCACTTCTTGGGGCGTTTTTTTATACCCTATCCTAAGGATATATTAATTTTGACACATAGTTTGTAACACCCCTTAATATTTGTCGCAGACCCCTAAAAGTATATATATTTATGATCAGGACCAAAATCTAAGACTATTTAGCAATGTCCGTCCGTCCGTCCGTATCAACTTTTGAGGCATTTAAAATTATGCTAGGCAGCTGAAATTTGGAACATATACTGCCTAGGGTTCCGAAATGGTAAAGTGTTAAAATTTTCAATATACGCCCACTGCCACGCCCACAATTTAGAAAAAACCGTTTTAAGGCTTAAGTTAGAGAGATAAAGTTGTACAACCTTCACAAGATATGTAGAGACTGCCCACCTTTATTAATTTGTCATATAAAGTTTTTTGCCACGCCTACTTATTGTGGGCGTTTTTCACTAAAATGCTGTTTTCTTCGAAAATTTTCATAGAAATCGAAAAAAAATGTTTAACAATATATTAGCCAATATTTTTCTCAATATATCGCGCATACAAAGTTTTTGCCACGCCCACTGTTTGGGGGCGTTTTTTGAAATAAAATAATTTTTTTTCTATAAATTTCATAGAATGAAATAAAATGCTATCCATCATCTTCCTAATGCTTTTTTTCTTTGGGGTACATAGGGATAAGGATAGGGTATCATACTGTTCGCCCCAAGCGGACTGTAGCCTTTCCTTATGTTTTTTTTGTATATATGTTTTTTTTTGCAAGAACATTTTTAAAAACTTGCAATCTTTATAATTATTTTGTTCTTAAAATACTTAAAACCTACTATTTAAGAATATACATATAGACAAACAAACAAACAACTAAAAACTTAAAACTAATTATACAAAAACTATTACTAATCAACTATTACGTATCAATTTTTCGACTCGGTACCTCGAGTGCCCACCCCCCAACACCGTTAGCAGCACTCAGCAGCCGCCAACAAAGCACACATGCGCCACTGAGGGCCGACTCACACCGAAATGCATCGGTCGACTCTCAGGAACACCACACCTTGCAGCCGAAATGCCCAGCACAGCAAACCTACTTACAACTTAAAACTACTTAAAACTAAGATGAGTTACCTTAAGGTAACGCACCGACCTGGAAAGGTATGTCTACGACTTCCCTTATTCCCTCCGCAAGCCACCAATATTCGGTGAATTGCGTGTCCGTATCAATTTGATCCCTCCCCCCTATCGCGGTACTAAAACGACGGAGCTCGGGAGCATTAGCGACGTCCCCGTCGTTAGTGAGCCTCTTATCAGTCGCTCTGCGGTAGCGGTGGTAGAGTACCGGGATACCATCCCTCGTCTGTACCAGCCCTTTTTGATCAATATGAAGAAAAGCCTCTTTCGGAACAAAGCCAGATCGGAGCGTTCTCTCCATATGTGCTTCATTGGGGTAGTATGCCCCGAAGATCAGGCTATTATCGTTGGTCATCGCCCTCGCAACGTGCCTTCGAGTCACCTTAATGAGGAAATTGTCAATCCTATTCATGTGAGCCCATCATATAATGCCGTGTTGGGATAATATTTTATGTACTCAGATTCAGGTGTTCGAAACAACCCGAGACATGTCCTAAGACATTGCTCTCGAAAACCCGAATCAAAAGCCTTCTCAGCTCCAGCTAGACAAGCATCTATATGTTTATTAAAATACAGATACTGGTCGAGCCAGATTCCAAGATACCTGACCACGTTTTTCACCGCCAGTGCCTGCCCATTCTGTCCAATAATGGCCATTTTTTTCTGGTATCCCTAGTGGCATTGGATTTCCGTCTTATGTAAGTTGATTTTCAACTTCCAGTCGTCGCAACATCCTTTAATTTGCTCGAAGTCACGCTGCCGAAGGAGGTTGATGACCTCGATCTTAGGACCTGATCTGTATGCGACCTGATCGGCATACGCTATAGCATGACTGAGTGAACGTACCAGATCACTCGTGTAAATATTAAATAGAATTGGAGAATTCACCGCACCCTATTGTAAACCGTTTTTGATATTATAGACTCTGCTCGAAGTTACGTTGCAACAGTTGGCCACGAACTTCTTTTCCACAAGCATGTTATAAATTATATATAGCAAGGGTTTGTGCATTCCCAGTCTGATCAACTTGTAGAATAGCCCCTCTATCCATACGGTTTCGAAAGTATTAAGAAACACGTCGAGTGCAACGAACACCGCACCCAGTGACCTACTCACAAGTCATACATACAAAGCACCGTCAGCACACCATAAGCAACAATGGGTCGTTGCGCTGACGCACCATATAGCATCAAGCAAATTAGGTTATTATAGCATTGAGAGCTATGTTGTTTAGGTTAGCACTTATATTACTAATTATAAGTATAAAAGAGGCATTTGGCCCAACAATAAAGCAATCGATATTCATCCATTGATTCAACCTCGTCTTTATATTCAACGACGTTTCGTTCTTAGTACAGCGAACAAGTTCAAGTGCTTGGCTCACAAAATTCTGCAAAATAACAAGTGCAATCGCTTGGCATTAGAATTCAAATCAACAGAAAGCCTTTTCAAAGTCAACCAGACAAGCATCCGTGCATTGGTTCTTGCATTTATTCCATTGAATGTTGGAAACCAGTTTTGACGCGGCAAGAATAGTGTCATGCCTCGCCCTGAAAATGAATTGGTTGTCCGGGTTAGTATTTTCCTTTCCCTTTTTCGGGATTGGATGTACCACTGCCATTTTCCAATGCGCCGGATAATATGCATTATTCAGCGCACTGTTAAACAGCATTGTGAAAATCTCCACAGCCTCCAGGGGCAGGTGTCTCATTACGTCATTTGGGATACCATCAAAACCCGCCGAATTTTTGTTCTTATTTGTCATTTTTTGTCCATACTAACAAATTAAGTGGTTCTCGCATGTTTGCGACAACGGCATTAGCATGGTTTTCATCAGTGAAAACAGTTAAACTGTTATTCTCAGATCGCCACTTCTCGACCTCAGTGCGCAGATAAAAGTGACTCACCTGGGCCCTTTTCTCAATGTCGTGATTACGGCGAACAGGATTGTTCACCGTATACACGGCCTCGAAACAAGCGCCCAGCAAGTCAACTTTCTCCTGGGGATCTTCGACCACAAAAAAATCATCGGTAGAAGCAAAATTTTCCGGGCTTATGCCTGCAGTCAGTAGTGTCTGTCTGTTTTCAGCTGTCTGGGAGATTCGGACAGTTGAAACATCATTGTGATCTTTCATTGAACATAATCGGACTACTGCTTTTTATAGCCCGAATTCGATTGCCTCAGTACAGACTTACGGAATTTCAGTAACTATGTGTAATCAACTGTTTCAGTTTTCGGATCTCCGAGTTGAGTGACCTTACCTCCGATTCGTTGCGGTCTGTAAACTGTCGATGAAGCTGTTTAAGCTTAGAGAGCAGTCTACTTTTTTGTCTGTAAAGTGCGTCAATTGTAGCGTTCCTGTACTTTTCTATCTGGTCGTCCTCGGATCGTACTATCTGAGGGATAGTCCGCTCCATTGTTCGTTTAATGACATCGTTCATCTGTACTAGATGACGATCGATGTCAATGTTCGTTATGTTTTCGTTAGTTGGTGGATCAATCCCACTCAAACGAATTTCACGTTTTAACAACCCGTAGAAGTGCGGCCAGCGTGCCCTTCCAAAATCGAAGGAACACACTGATTCGTACTTTTCCAGCATCGTTTGCTCGTTCGGGATCCGAAATGCAGCAGCGAGTCCGTAGAGTTCACTATCGTACTCGAATGCACGCAAACAGTTCCGCGAGATACGAGCCGCGTTTTTCAGTTCAAGCCTTGCGACCGTTAAGGCCAAGTCCAAGAAAGCACAGTTTCTCGGGAAAGAAGCGATATCCGTCTACAAATCAAGTTTGAACTTAATCATATTGAGGCGCCACCAGTCATAGATATGGTTGCCCCTAGTGTTGGGAGTCACATTTCCCCACGCCGCATGCTTTGCGTTTAAATCTTCAGCCAAGAAGAAATAATTCTCCTCCGAATGAAGCTGAAGGCTTCGAAAAAGTGTCTCAAGCTCTACTAAAAACAGATTTGATGGAGGTGCTTCAGGCGCGTAAAGCAACACTACATATAATCTCCTCCGGCTATGGAGAGGAATGCATATGATGCATGCTTCCAGCAACTGGAATCTACCCACGTCCCCGCTATATCTAACCCTATGGCGCAAGCCTTTTCGAATTAAGATTCCGACCCATCCCGCATAATCATATGCAGAGTTGGGCCGGTCTCTCCTAACTACATTGTAGTTTCTGTATCCCAATTTGTGCCTCTGATTTAGCTTAGTTTCGCTAACCAAAAGCATATCTGGGTTTTCGGTTTGCAACAGGTTGGACATTGACATTCACGTTGGACAAAGCAAAGGACCCGTTGGGTGCCACAAAATTGGGGAAAGCGCGAGTCTTTTGACGCTTCTCTTTTTCAGAAAACCTTTTGCGGGCCTGGACTCGCTTTTTCTGCTCCTAGTACCATGGACAACCCCTGAAATCGGCGGGATGCCAAGAGTTCCCGCAGAGCACACACGAAATAACACTCCGGTCCCCAACTATGTCGTTGCCAAGAGGACATTCCCCATGAATGTGGTCCTTATTGCACTTTACGCCACTGAACTGCATGTTGCAGTTAGCAGCGGCGTGCCCGAACCTCTGACAATGCATACATTGTAGTATGCGGTCAGATCGTTTTAATGTCTCCCATTTGACAGAATGGTGGTATTGGTATCTTCCTCAAACCATCAATTCTGCCTTTGGGATTGAGCTGCACCAAGAAGAATGGTAAATTACGGTTACCACCCCTTGCCACAGCCGACGAAAACGGATTGACCCCCACGAACTTAAGGTCATGGCTTTCCCAAATTTTGAGCTCTTTTACCTCAAAGTCACTTACATTTATTGGAGGGATTTTTGCCTTCTCCGCTTTCTTTGGTGACTGCTGCTGTTGTTGTTGCCCCTGTGGTTGTTGTCTCTGCTTCTGATGTTGCTGTTATTTCTGCTGCTGCGTTGTTGTTGTCGCTGCTGCTGTTGTTGTCGCTGTTCTTGCTGCTCCTCGAATGCTTGGATGTGCTGCTTTTTGAGCAGCTCCTTTTTTTCCAGCCTGGCGCACTTTATCTCTTTTGAGGAAGAGCTCCTTAATGAGCTTGTTCAGAGCTGCCTCCTCATCTACTTCCTCTTCCTGGAGGTCGTCGTCACACTCCTGTGACAGCTCCCTGAATGGGTTGCCTTCTCCTACGTATTGGGGGCGACCGCCTGACTCATAAGAGCTCAGGTTTGCCTCTGCGAAAGATGCTGCGGCCAGGCACGCATTACCCTCCTCACTTGCCGCCATCGCCCCTCTCTTGGCAGACAGGTTCGGCTGAGGGTTCAGCTTCCGTCTTCTTTTTTCACCTTTTTTTCTGTCAGGCTCTACTTCAGATTCATCTGACGCGGACATTGCTGCAGGTAGCTTTTTTATAACTGACGTTGCTCCTACATTTTTTTCCACCTCTTGGTGAATTGGCTTCGCGGTTGACGACGACGCCGAAATTACTGTTTTACCTGCGGACATAGCCGTAGCTCTTGGGACTTGTTGCTGAGGTAACAATTTGTATGTGGTCACGTGACGTCACACCGCGCTTGGGCACAGATGTCGTCACTGCTGTTGTTGTTGTTTTTGTTTCTGCTGCTGCTTCTAATGTTGCTGGTGTTTCACTTGAAACTTTTTTTTATTGCCGATACACTTTTTGCCAGCAATGCTGGAGTTTTGCGCGGGACACCCTTCAGACGGGGGTCCATCGCTTGGTTTTAGTGTCTTTTCACTTTATATTAATGTTTTGCTATTGTTTAATTTTTTTTCTCTGAAAAAAGAACACACGCAAATTCTCGCCGTGGCTGGGAATCGAACCAGAAATTCTGGCGTCAGAGCTCCAGCGCTCCGCCTATGCACCACTGGCACTTTATATTTCTGCACTTCAATCACTTCTCACTTTATAAATGGGAATTATTCCGCCGCTAACTAGCCGTCCTTTCTCTTCGAGAATTGGGAACCGACTGCGACCTATTGGAAACTTCATAACGTTGTGAGCAGTGAAACAGTAATGTTGTCTTAGAATAAAACTTTAATAAATAAAACAAGTTAAAAATGTCTGATCGCGGTACAAGTGAAAAAGTTAATGAAAAGGCAAAGGCATGATAACAAGAAGACCAGGATCGTCCCACGTCATTTGCAATTGGCCATCCGTAATGACGAAGAATTAAATAAATTTCTTTCTGGAGATACAATTGCACTAATACTAATAATATATTTATTTATCAAAAACCGTTCTTTTAAAAACGATAAAATGATAACATTAAATATATAAAAATATTCCAATTAAAAAAAACAGGATATTCTGTTACAACTCAAATTTGGCGCCATTTTATGTTTATACAAAAGCCGCGCTTCATTATTAACTACAGAAACTTTATTTGGATTTTTCTTTCAATCAACGAGCAAACTTGAACACACAATAATAAAAATCAATTCATATCCCCTAAAAATTTGTTTATGGTCTTTAAGTGGACCGATTGTTGGTAAGAAAATAAATTAAATGTTATTTATTTAATCTCCGAAACCATAAAGATTACGTCCCTGTGTCTTCAATGCATAAACAACATGGCAGTGATTGTCTTACGCTTGGCGTATTCACTATATGTAACAGCATCACGAATAACATTTTCCAACAACACTTTCTTCGTAGATTATACCCGAAATACGTTTAACACCACAGCAACGAGCTAAACGACGAACTGCAGGCTTTGTAATATCTTGTATATTATCACGTAACACCTTACGAGCCTTTCCAAGTCCTTTACCACGACCACTAATATTTTATTTTATCACTTTACCGCACTAAAAGTTTTTTTTTATATTTTTTATTTTTTAAGATAGCCGAATACCCGCGCCTTTTCACTGTTCACAATGTAGTAAAATTTGTATGGAAATACCACTTGTATACTCAGATTCCTATCAGAATTGGCAAAGAAAAGAAACATTGGAACAATTTGGTGTAGTTATGCATAAAAGAAATTTTGGAAGTCCAACAAGCTCATTGTATAGTGTAAAGTTTTAGTGCTCAGATCGAAATCAAAAAATAATTCAATTCAATATCTTTATAGGGACTTCTTTTTTGTTACAATAACAGGGTTTACAAATTTGAGTCTTAAATATGTATTTTAAAATTAAGTCGACTTAGAAATGGTCTGACTTTTCCGATAAGGAAATTAAATAAAAAGCCATCACATAGTGTGAAAGAAACAGATATATTTTACATACCTAGCAGACTAAGAAGTTGTATGGCCAAATGTTTACTCAATTTACATTACTTAAATGTATTTATAATGTAGGGTGCAAGAGAGACACCAAGAGGTTGACTGACAGGGACATGATAAATACATCAATGTCAGCAAAAATCACTCCCTTCCCTAGCACAGAATTAGTGCTGCCAGATTAATTAATTTTTAACAGCAGTGACAATGATTTATCGTTGCAGTTTTTTTTGTAATTAAAAATTAGAAGGTACAATCGATAGTTGAAATTATAGATAGTTGTAAACAACGTTAGTAAGCCTTAGGCAACAATTTATTACATAATTTTGAATGAATAGTTATATATAGTCAGTTTGTACAATGAATACTAAAATGGTTATACCTATTATGTAATATATAAATAAAAAGTAACAATATTTTTTTAAGTTATTTACACTATTAAGTTGATTAAATAATTATGGTAAATATTTATTAATTTACTTGCCTTCAAATTTGTATATACAATTTTTTGTGTTATATAGATTTTACAAAGTTATATTTCTTATTCTTTTTATTATTATTATTTTTTAATTTTATTTGATGGAATGACTAACGCTTTTAATTGTAGTTGTAGTTTATTTGGTTTTATGAAATTATAGTGCTGATATTCCAAAGGTAACATTTTTTAAATTTAGAAAATAGAGTAAAGATGAGATATGGCAGACATTGCTTAACCTCTATCTGTACCAGGAGTGGACTTTACCTAAAACGGTGGTAAGTACACATTATCAGTTGACTCAGATAGGAGGTCCTCTTAAGTAAAGAAAATTGTATGTTTTGGTCATAGTTGACACTTATAACTTTAAGACTCATGGTGACAAACGCCAAGTATGCGAGAGGTTGTTCCTCAGTACTCATTCTTTGGTAACTAGGCCAAAACAACTTGATTTTTAATAAAAGAGAAGTTACCGGAATTCTGAAATGTTTTCACCTGCATGAATTCTGACAATACATTTCCAGAAGACTGAGGATCCCGATTAACCACATTCACCTTTGCAGGCGAATGTCCCCACACAGCATCAGCAAAACTTAATCCCCCATTTATGGCTGCTCTCCAACCTAAACACTGTCTAGGTCCCAATTTTTTAAACGCCTCCCATGTAACGCTATGTTTGAGAACCCACTTACATTTTTTTTACTGTTTCCAAATCATCTTTGCAGCCCAAAATGCAAATGAAGGCATCTAATTTAAAGTTATTACTTTTTGACCATTTAGTTACAAAAGGTTTAATCTTAGATATACTTAATGATTGATCAATATGGAGCAGCTCCTCTCTTATTTCGTTGGACGAAAATTCCTCTTTAATAAAATTGGCACCTTTCTTAGTGAGTTTGGTGTATATCTAAAAAATTATTTTGAATAAAATCTAATAAAGATTAAGATTAAACTCCCTTTATAAAAAGTGGAGGGCACCACATATAATTTATATTGTTATCATCAATTAAATTGCTGCCACTTACATTATTAATATTATTCAAATTTATCTGCTCCAATTGGTCAGGATCCTCATCGACATCCAGATCCGCATAACAGTTATTAATGATAGTCGCCTCCTCCTGCAGTATGGACTTTATAGTTTTTTCCCCTTTTTCTAAATTTCGTCGAAACAATTTGGATCGTTCTCCATAATTCGTTTTAAGTCATTTAAATTAAGTTTTTTTATTTAAGGTATTTGGCACCACTGAATTTTGATTGGGTGAGTGAGATGATTTATTTTTCAACGATGGATTATTTATATTCCTGTCTCGAGCGCGCCATAACTAATTGGTGAGTAAGGGGAATTGTTTCCCTTAAACTGTTTTATACACTTGAGCGTGCATCGCTGTTAATATGCACTTCAAGATTTGAAATAAAATTTTGTGACCAATCACCTGCTTCTTGAGCGATTTTATCTAAATATGTTTCGGAAAACATTTTAGAAGGTGGCATCATGTTTTTATATGATTTTTTTTTATTTCGGGGGGCCTTGGCGGCTTCCCCTATTCCATTTTTTTAATATATATATTTTAACACTTATTTAGTCTGTTTTTACAGTCAATAGCTGAGTTAATTAATTCAGCGTCGTTTAACTTCACTGACAACAGATATCGTTTTTTTTAATCTATGTACACATACGTACTTGGTACTTCTATTCTTATTTCCGCACTCGCGGCAAAATACATCTGATCACTGCCACTCGCCACAGATCAATCTCCGAAGTCAAAAAATAGTTCAAGTGTTTGATATTTCAGCTCAACTTATCGTGAAAAGTGTTAGTGTTCAGATCGAAGTAAAAATAAAATTGTGAAATTCAAGTGTTGTGAAAATAGCTCAAGACTTTAATACTGATTTGCGTTTGCAGAGTTCAGCAGTGATGGCACTCCAAGGAGATAGTGAAGCATATTTGGCTGGTCTTTTTGAAGATAGAAATTGTGCACAATTCATGCCAAGCGTGTGACAATTATGCCAAACGATATCCAATTGGCCAGACGCGTCCGTGATGAACTTGCTTAGGTGTACGTTTTATATTCTCATCGGTCCTTTTTAGAACCACAACAAAGTTCATAAGATATGTTTGTTTTATTTTAGTATTCAAAATTAGGTTAATTGTTTTCAGTTGTTTATTTTATTTTTGATTGGGTTTCAGGAGACGATATTTATAAAATAATAATAAAAAATTCCAACTACCAAATTTATGGACTTACGTACTTATGTATATCAAGTAATTTTGTGCACAGTGCGGATGTTTCAATACAAAAATAGGTGTTTTAGATGTTTTTTTTGCTAATTTCAATCGTTAGGCCATTTTTCGGGAAAGTTGAAGAAAAATAAAAAAAATTACCTCGAGCTGGTGCATTTTGTGACTGCTTTACTGCCTTTTGGGGAGTCAGACATATTTGTTGAGGGTTAAACGAGAACTGAAAGTTTTTGGAGTCTACCCCTGCTTTTATTTACTCTCACCACCATCTGTTCACATTCGATTTCACACACCAATGCCGTACATTTCTACCAAACAAATTGGAAACTTCATAACGTTGTGAACAGTGAAACAGTTAGGTTATCTTACATTAAAAGTTTAATAAATAAAACAAGTTAAAAATGTCTGATCGCGGTAAAGGTGGAAAAGTGAATGAAAAGGCAAAGGCATGACAACAAGCAGACCAGGATCATCCCACGTCATTTGCAATTGGTCATCCGTAATGACGAAGAAATAAATAAATTGTTTCCTGGAGATACAATTGCACTAATACTAATAATATATTTATTTATCAGAAACCGTCCTTTTAAGGACGACAAAATGATTACATTAAGAGTATAAAAATACTTCCATTAAAAAAATATCACGAAATTCTTTTACAACTCAAATTTGCCGCCATTTTATGTTTGTACAAAGCCGCGCTTCATTATAAACTACAGAAACTTTATTTTCATTTTTCTTTTAATCAAAGAGCAAACTCGAACACACAAACAAACAATAATAATAAACAATTCATATCTCTTAAAATTGTTGTTATGGTCCTTAAATGGACCTATTGTCGGTAATAAAATAAATTAAATATTATTTATTTAACCTCCGACACCATAAAGATTACGTCCCTGTGTTTTCAATGCATAAACAACATGCGTAGCAGTGATTGTCTTACGCTTGGCGTATTCATTGTATGCAACAGCATCACGAATAACATTTTCCAACAACACTTTCTTCGTAGATTAAACCGGAAATACGTTTTACACTAGAGAGCTGCATGAATGGCAAAAAAACAAGTTCAAATGAACAATGCCAAAAATTAGTTGAATGAAATAGAATGCGAAGCCGAATATGTTTGAGTGAGTGAGTGCGGTCAGGTAGAACTCGGACGCACAAAATTCAAAGAAAACGAATTGAATGAGTCGTAATTCGTTGGAATAAGAGGTTGCGTTTCGAATAGATTCGAATGACAAAGCGGGTTTTTAATTGTTGTCTTGTCGCACATAAAGAAAAAGAAGAAAGGAAAGAACGACAGTCTACTGCTTACGTCTCTTGAATCGAACGAAATGAATTCACACAAAAACTCGAGTAATTTGAGTGTCTTCGAGTGCGAAATTTTTTATTCCGCTTTACGCTTGATTTATTCTCATTCATTTCGCTGAATGCCGTCTGGTGTAAGAGACAACACGTACTCACATTGCTACTCATTCGTTTCATTGTGTGTCTCACACTCACTCATTTTTTTAATTCAATTGGAGTCCATTAAACGTATGTTATGAGTGAAGCCATGCAGCTCTCTATTTTACACAACAGCAACGAGCTAAACGACGAACTGCAAGCTTTGTAATATCTTGGATACTTTACGAGCCTTTGCATGTCCTTTTCCACCTTTATGCAGACGACTACGACTACTAATATTTTGTTAATATTTTCTTTTATCACTGAACCGCACTAAAAGTAAATTTTTTAATTCCTTTACATTTTAAGATTACCCGCGCCTTTTCACTGTTCACAATTCAATAAAATTTGTATGGAAATGGCACTTGTATTTATACTCAGAATCCTATTGGAATTGGCAAAGAAAAGAATCATTGGAACATTTTTGTGTAGTTATGTATAAAAGATATTTCAGAAGTCCAACAAGCTCATTGTATCGTGTAGGAGGGGACTTCAACGCCAGACACCCCCCATAGCTGGTGTCTGGCGTTGAAGTCCTCTTGTATTGTATCACCACAAGGAGCAACTATTGTTCCTGCACACCTGCACACCCTAGTAGTTATTTCGCAAGCCCAGAAGACCTTCCCGAGAACACCATTGAGCTTCTTTAACATCCTCCCAGATTTTCGGAATTACTCTTGCATTGCGCATACTAGTGATTCTGATCATCTGGCTGTGGAGCTTCGAGTTCGGCTGAACCAACGAATTTTACTGGAGGTGCCAACCCCAGAGATGCACACCAACAACAGCGAGTAAACAATTCCAACTGGAGTGTACCAACGTGATGTTTTGCAGAGCAATAAATCATCACAGGGAGAATAATTTCAGGCAGAGGTTAGAAAAAATAAAGCCAGGACCAGACGCTTTCAAGAAGATCAACTCACTGGTTGGGAAATCAAAGTCTATTCCTGAGAATATTAGACATGGAGAGGAAACTGCAACCACCGCAATTGAAAAGGCCGAAGCATTTGCCACCCACTTCGAAGCGAACTTCACGGATCTACCACCATCTCATATGCCTGAGTTCCTGGAAACAGTGAAAGAACAGGTGCAAGAGGCAACTTCACAAGAAGTATCATCGCAAATCCAATGATCTAACTAGTGATAAAATCCTGCTTTAACAACAGCTTTTTTCCGAAGTATGGAAAGTAGCAAAGATAGTTCCAGTGCCAAAGAAAACAGACAGGACAAACGTTAGTGGATACCGTCCAATAGCTCTTCTATATTGTGTAAGCAAAATTATGGAGTCATTGATGCTACGCAAAATCAATCACCTGTGTGCGGTGAGAGGCATACTTCCGTCTTACCAATTCGTATTTAGACCGAAACACTCCACCATTCATCCTGTGGTGAAGCTCTAAAACGAGGTCACCTTGGGTTTAAACCAAAAGGAGACAACTATTGCCTGTTTACTTAACATCGAGAAGGCCTTTGACAGTGTATGGATCAAGGGACTGATTTATAAGTTAATGGAATTCGAATTTCCTAATTGTATGGTGAGGTTATTCTTTGATTTCTTAACAAATAGATCGTTCTTTGTTCAGGTACATAGTGCGAAGTCTTCGGAAAGGAGAATCAAGGCAGGAGTACCTCAGGGATCCAGACTCGGTCCGATCCTCTTCAATATATACACTGCAGACCAACCAGCCAATGATGGACGAAGCAAGATACTGCTTTATGCAGACGACTACGTCACATACGCTACTTCTCTACTTGAAGTTGGGACTGAAGATCAACAGCGCCAAGACGGAATTAATATGTTTCCGGAATCCACTGACAGCGACCAGAGGACACAGCCAGCTGACGCCGTTGTATGAGAAAACAGACAGTCATTACAGGGGGTAAAACCCTCTTAATTTTAATTAAATCCTCCGATAAAATTCCGAAGCTTTTGTCCGTGTTTATACATATTCTGAGTGTGTACAGGAAGGTCTTTGTATTTAGACGGGATTTTGTTGGGAGTTTCAGAATTTGAGTTTTCAATTTTTAAGAATGCTGAGTCAATTTGGTGGTTACTCATATTCTGAGTGTGTGCAGGAAGGTCTTTGTATTTAGATGGAATTTTGTTGGGAGTTTCAGAATTTGAGTTTTCAATTTTTAAGAATGCTGAGTCAATTTGGTGGTTACTCAAATTTGAGGGAGAAATTGGGATGTTGTCTCTTAATTTTTACTTATAAAATTCTGCAACGAATATTCCACCCTATACACACTGCGCTGAATATCAGAGTGTTCTTTAACAGTTCAATTATCTTAGCACTCTCAGAACACAAAATCCTTTGTGAATTATCATTTCAAAAAGAGACTGAACCTTATCAAACCAGGCCCAGACACCTTTATGAAAATAAACCAAATTGTTGGATAAAAGTCTCTAGTCACTGAACCGGAAGTGAAGTAACTGGACTAACGGCTGAAATTCCCAGCCCAATTGCCCAGTTTTCAGCAACAAACCCATCAGTCTACATTCTAGTTGATGAGTCTTTCACCAGCCCTATCGGTAGCAATTTATACCGGTAACGCGGAAAAGTCTTCAGGTCCGGAAAAAATTTCCAACTTTGTCATGAAAGGAGCAATAATTTTTCTCACAATTATTCTCAATAATTGTATTGACAACTGCTATTTTCCAACCAAATGGAAAATTGCGGAAGTTTTTCTAAACTGCGAATCGCATTTCAAAATTTTAACCCATCTCTCTGCTCCCAAACATAAACAAACTTCTATCCATGTTGATTTTAAACAAAACCAACTCTGTTTGCACCGAACTAGAAATATCGCAAAATTACCAATTCGGATTAAAACAATCACTCCACATTTCACCCACTGTTGAAGCTTCAGGCCGATGTTAGTATTGGGTTAAATAAGATAGAGAACACCGCTGCTTATCTACTTGACATTGAAAAGGCATTTAATTCCGTTTAGATTAAGACCCCTTAATTTCCCAACACATACCATAAGAATTATTTACAGCTCCAAATCCAGTATCAGGGGTATCAAAGCAGGGGTAGCGCAACGCTAAACCTGGTTTAATCTATATACTTCTGTTCTACTTCTGTACTTCTGTTTTACACAGATGACTCTATCACCTACTCTTCTTACACTTGCCCTAACATTGCATTGCGTAGAGTTAAGTCATACATCCTCAAACTATCGGAATACTACCAAAAATCGGGAATCAAAATAAACTCCGCTAAAACCGAAGACGTTTAGATTTCTTATTGTCCTAAACACAACTTATAGCAGAATTCGAGGTAGAGGTGTTTTTTTGCCGATATCATCGGGACAGGCGTCATAAAGAGGAAAGAAAGATGAGATCTTTGACATGAGCGCCAAGAAATCACAGCCAAAGAATTTCTGGGAATCACCCATCAAATGCTTGTAAACTATGATGCAAAGTAAAAACAGAGCGTGGTAGAGCATTCCACATTCGTATTGTACGATTAAGAAACGAATCCTTGTATTTTACTGTACATCCGAATACAGGCTTGAGGGTAAACTGATGTGCATTCCTAGTATGGCGAGTATTGCGGTTGAATTGCTGTAAGGGTGGAATGCAACTGGCTATTTGATTTGAGCACTTGTGGTGGAAAAACCGATAAAAAAATTACAGGCAGAAGACATTAAGACGATGACTAAGAGAATCATGTGATTTCGCGATGTCTCGAACTCTAATAAGTTTTACTGCACGTTTTTGGTAGTAGCTCCAAATGTTTGCTCTAGACGTTTGCACTGACCGGGATCATGCTCGTCCTTGCATTTGACGCACCTCGGCTTCATGTCGTAATTGATGCTGACATGGCCAAAGCTTTGGCAGTTCCGGTATTGTGTAACTTCGTTGGGAAGAAGTCTTTCCAATACGACTGCTTCGCTCAGCAGGTTCTTCGCTTTGACGACCTCAATTACACTAGTTCCCTTCTCAAACTCGATAACGAAGGCATTATAGATGATGGATTTGTTTTTCGGTGATTTGAAGGCTGTTGCCTTCAGCGCCTTAAATCCAGCTTCGAGCAGTCCGCTGATGATGTCTTCGGGAGCGTGTGAATGGTGTATTTTTTTAGGATAACTATACATATCCGGTCTTCCTTCGCGGTAAATGTGTGGTGCTGGTTTTGCTGAGCCCTCAGTTAATCCTTTAATGGTATTTTCAGCATACAGTCTTCACAAGGGATTTAGTTTTGTTGATTTTTTCGAGCAGACATGCCTTGACGACCTTAATTTTTTCCTTTAATACCCATTCTCAGGTATATTTTCGGATGTCGGGTGGGGTTTTATAACTTTGTTAATGTTATCTATTTTTATTAGTGAATTCACTATTTATTGTTTTTGTGTTTTTTTGGTTTTTCTTATTACCGTCTGAGTATTGTATGACCTGTGTCTTCTGTCGTTGTTAACCAACGTTGTTAACCTAACCTAACGAGAAGAACCTCACTGTTTTGTTAACCCGTGGGCAATTTCTTTTTTAAGGCATGCCAAACGAGTATCACACGGAACAAATGTATCATAAACAGCTGGTCAGTAAATTATATTTAAGCAGCGCACAATTTCTGAATTCTCGCAGTCTAACAGCGAAATTTCTTCTATTTTTAGCAAACCTTTGCTGTAAAATCAAAAAGTTTGCTGGGTGAAATTTCAAGCCAGCGCCATTACGCAATGTAAAAATTGTCAAAAATTCGGACACGTTGCTAGCAACTGCGGCATAAAATACCGCTGCATGAAGTGCAAGGTCGAGCACTTACCAAGAAATTGCCAAGAAGCATCGACAACAAAAAGGACGACTCAGTTTTTTGCGCCAACTGCCAAGAAATTGGACACCCAGCAAACTACAAGGAGAAGGTAGCCGAAAAAGCTAAAAATGGTCTGAAGAAGAAGGAGCAGCACAAGTTTGCCTTGAGCTTGGCTTCGAAGGCCATACAATCCGGTCTGAGCTATGCCGCCGTCGCCGCCCTTACCAACACAACAAAACCACAGGTGAAGCCAGCTGCGAAACCACTCCCAACGCCAGCTGCGAAGGCAACCACCGCTGCACTAACACCAAAGACCACCGCTGCACCAACTCCAAAGACCCCCATAGCATCAAATAAGAGCTCGTCGAATATCTTCGAGGATACAGAGAGGTTGTTTGGTACCGATCTTTTGACCCTTCTCCAGAAGGCTACAAAGGTTGTTTCCAGCAACTACAGTAGCCTCGACGATAGAGCAAAAACAATGATACTAGGCAAACTTATCTGTGAATTATGTTCACAATAAATCTGCTTGGTATTTTAACATATAATGTAAGTTCTATTTATTCCACAGCCAAACGGAGTTCCTTAAACTTATTTATTAAATCTAAGAGACCCGACATTCTTTTCTTACAGGAAACAAGACTCAACAGCAAAAACCCCTACAAACCAGATGGAGCCGAGAATACAAAACCAACGAAAAAACTGGAACTGCAATCATAATCAACAACTCATTCCGAGGTGAGAAAATCCAAATACCGGGACTAACGAGCATGGAAACAACAGCGGTCATCATCAAGGTGACTGAAGTGGAAACGCTGCAGATTGTATCAGTCTACAACCGATGCAGCGCCGCAAGAGGAAACATACTTCAAGATCTGACGACCATCAACAATTTGTGTAACGAGCACACTCATTGCGTAATTGGAGGGGTCTCAACGCCAGACACCACCAAGCGTGGCCATCCTACTCTTGGCGATCATCTTTAATAACTGCATTAATAACAGCTATTTCCCGAAAACATGGAAAGTAGCCAAGCTTGTTCCAGTGCCAAACGGAGAAGACAGACAGGACAAAAGTTAGTGGATACCGTCCAATAGCTCTTCTGTGTTGTGTCAGCAAAATTATGGAGTCATGGCTGGTGTGCAAAATCAATCACTTGTGTGCGGTGAGAGGCATACTTCCGTCCTACCAATTCCGATTTAGACCAAGACACTCCACCATTCATCCTCTTCTGAAGCTCCAAAATGACGTGACCATGGGTTTAAACAAAAAGGAAATAACTGTTGCCTGCTTACTGGACATTGAGAAGACCTTTGACAGTGTATGGATCAAGGGCTGATTTATAAGTTAATGGATTTTGGATTTCCTAACTGTATGGTGAGGTTTATCTTTGATTTCTTAACAAATAGATCGTTCTTTGTTTAGGTACATAGTTCAAAGTCTTTGGTAAAGAGAATCAAGGCAGGAGTACCTCATGGATCCAGACTCGGTCCGATCCTCTTCAACATCTACACTGCAGACCAACCAGCCAATGAAGAATGTAGCAAAACATTGTTTTATGCAGACGACTCCGTCACATACGCTACTTCTCTGTCAACAGAAATGGCTTCACGAAGAATCGAGACCCATATCAGGAAACTTTGGGACTACCACCTGAAGTGGGGACTGAAGATCAACAGCGCCAAGACGGAGTTAATATGTTTGAGTAATCCAGTGACAGCGACCAGAGGACGACGAGCATTTGCTACCTGCTACAGCAACATAAAAATCAAACTCCCGGACAACACCGAGGTACTCACCAAGAAAACAAGGAAGTACTTGGGGATCAACTTCACTGAGAGATTGAAGTTCAACCCGCATGCCCTCAAAACGGCAAATTTTGCGCGTCATCTGGTATACCCGTTGCTCAAGAGGCACTTTGGGTTAAGCAAACTGACAAAACTGCTGATGTAAAAGCAACTCATCCGTCCAGTGATAACCTACGGTTGTCCTATCTGCTTCACCATTTCGCCAACAACAATGAAGAAGATCCAGCTATTCGAGAGGAAGATACTGAGATCCTGCACAGGACTATATCGGAACCCCGCAAGATTGAAGTACTATCCCACAAGAAGACTCTACGAAGAATCAGGAATTAGCCAACCAATCAACAATTTTATGATGGATCTATCCGGAAGACTCTTGAGAAATCTCGAAGACCACAACAGAAGTCCAGGACCTAATTCAACAGGAGTTGGAACCAACACACCGATACCTGAATCCCCGTGCTATCACGGACTCGAGGTTTGAGAACATCATCCAAAACCAGTTGACGCCGTTCTATGAAAAAACGGACGGTCACTACAGGGGGTAAAACCTCTTAATTTTAATTAAATTCTTTTTATCCAAACAGGAACAAATTTTATTAAATTACATTTTTCTATTATCCAATTATAAGATTAAGAGTAGTCATAAGTAATGTTTTGTAAAACATTTGTAAGCCTAGCCATAAGAAATCCGTCGGGCCCTTTTTGTTGAGCCGACATTACCTATTTTAGTAATAAGTCTAGATATAAGTCAATTTGTATATAAATATTAGATTAAATAAGACCCCTTCTTAAATCTAACAAAATCGAATTCTCGCAGTTGTCCTCCTGCCATTGTGGTGATAACACCTTAGTAAAAGAAGTGGAAAAAGTGAAAAACGTTCAAATAACAAAAACGTTCTCTTTAGGACGAAAACTTGATATTTTAAGATCGTTAGAAATGGTTTAAAAAAAACAAAAGGAAAGGCTATATGCCCGAAAGAAAAACGCATTAAGAAGGTGATGGATATCATTTCATTCTATAAAATATATAAAAAAAAAAATTAATATTTTTTGGAGAAACGCCCCCAAAAAGTGGGCGTGGCCAAAAACTTTGTATAGGCGATATATTGGAAAAAATATTTGCTAAATATCTTGTTAAAAATTTTTTTTGAGTTTCTATGAAAATTATCGCTGAAAACAGCATTTTAGTGAAAAAAGCCCACAAAAAGTAGGCGTGGCAAAAAATGGTATATGACAGACTAATAAAGGAGGGCAGTGCCTACATATCTTGTAAAGGTTCCAATACTCTATCACAAAGAAGCCTTAAAACGTTTTTTTTTAAATTGTGGGCGTGGCAGTGGGCGGATTTAAAAACTTTTAACACCTTACCGTTTCGGGACCCTAAGGAGTATATGCTCTAAACAAAACGATAAAATGATATTTTAAGTGTTAAATCGTAAAAAAAACATAAGGAAAGGCTACAGTCCGCTGGGGGCGAACAGTATGATACCCTATCCATATCCCTATATGCCCCAAAGAAAAAAGCATTAAGAAGATTTCATTTCATTTTAGTAATTAAATTTTATTTTTTTTTTAAAACGCCCCCAAAAAGTGGGCGTGGCCAAAAACTTTGTATGGGCGATATGTTGGAAAAAATATTTTCTAAATATCTTGTTAAACATTTTTTTCAGTTTCTATGAAAATTTTCGCTGAAAACATCTTTTTTTAGTGAAAAAGCCTACAAAAAGTAGGCGTGGCAAAAAATCGTATGTGACAGGCTTATAAAGGAGGGCAGTGCCTACATATCTTGTAAAGGTTCCAATACTCTATCTCTCTAACTTTAGCCTTAAAATGTTTTTTTCTAAAAACTTTTAACAACTTACCATTTCGGGACCCTAAGGAGTATATGCTCTAAATTTCAGCTTCCTAGCTTAAATATAAAGGCCTTAAAAGTTGATACGGACGGACATTGCTAAATAGTCTTAGGATTTGATCCTGATCATAAATATATATACTTTTATGAGGCTACGACGAATATTAAGGGGTGTTACAAACTATGTTACATATGCTGACATTTAGATGTCAGCATATGAAATTTGATATGTTTCATATCATCTGCGTATATTAAAATATTGCTGGATTATGCATGCTTTAACATCATTTATGGCAAGTATAATTAAAATAGGGCCTAAGTGGCTTCCCTGAAGAACTCCAGACCGAGCAGAAAAAGATTCAGAAAACGAACCTCTAAATTTGGCACGATAATCCCTCCCCTAAGGTATGAATTAATCCATTTTATAAAAACAGGTGGGAAACCATACGCCCCGAGTTTAAATCTGATTATCTCATGGGACAGCTGGTCGAAAGCCTTAGAGAAGTCGGTGTACATGCATTCGACTTCATTATTATTTTTTATGGAACTAGAGCATGCACGCAAAAAACATAACATATTTTTAACAGTGGACCTGTTTCGTTACAAATGACACTATGACACTGTTGTTCGCTCTTTTCTTCGAGTTAACAAACTTCCAAAACCGATTAGGATCACTTTTTAATGAAAATTCCATATTTTTGACATATTCCCTATAAAGGTTAAGGGATAAAATTTCAAACTCATTAAATAGAATTAAATAATGATCGAAATCAGATTGGAGGAGGCTTTTTAAATAAATTTTCCAAGCTCTGTTTCATCGAGTTCGTCTCGACTTAAGCTTTCTCGAATACCTAGGGTGGAACAAGTGGCCATTTCTAGATGACTTAACAGGTATAACTCGATTCATGCAGTCATTAATTAGTGCATTGAATGATTCAACTGCAACATCAATATCAGAGAAGTTGTACATTTTTAAGGCAAATTTTTAATTTCTTCAGAAAGCTTCTGAAAATTTGCTTTTCGAAAGTTATAGGAATGCGGACGGTCATACGAATTACTGTTTTCATAAATATGTCCACCTAAGTCAATAAAAATGTGCAATGGTTAATGATTTTTGTCTATGTTAGTAATACTTTTGTGAGATTCATCATCAACAGTACTAACAGCGTCAGAAGAAAATACTAAATCGAGAGTTCCATTTTTATAGTTTTTTATACAGCTTTCTGTAAGTCAAAAGATAAAATGTTGTCAAGTAGCGATAGCTCTTCTTGTGCAGAGTCAATGGTGGGGATAAAGTGAGATTTATCCCCATTTAATATGAGGCAAGTTAAAATCGCCAAGAAGTAGAATTGTACTGTCACCACAAGATATGTCAAATATGTGGTCGAGAGCCATAGATAGTTCTGATAACGAACAAAGATGGTGGGCCGGTATGTATGCGTTTACAATAAACAAATAATTATTCCCAAAAGTGATTTTTAAACAAATGAATTCAATATTGAGGTAAAATGGAAAGTCGGGACTCAATGTGAGTACGAACAGCTATCAGGACACCACCTCCAAGAGCCTTAACGTTATTCTTATGACGATCGTTTCTCTAAACGGAGAACTCGCGAGTAAAGAGTTCCGTATCCAATTTATTGACATGAATCCAAGTTTCGGTCAAGGAGAAGATGTCAAGATGGACAATTGAGACTAAATTTTTTTTGCGGCACGAGGCTAAATTTCCTTAACAAAGGTATTTACAGGCCAAACGTTGCGATCAGATATTAATTCATAAAAAAAAGGACATCATAAAAGACGCAACAAAACTATCATCCTTGCTGATATTAAAACATTTAATGGAATCGTTAGTCGGCTTATAAATATTAATAATGAAGATTTCAAAACATAACCAAATTCTTACTCTTATAATCCATTAACCAAGTAATGTACATTTTATAGAATTAAACAGTTTTTTGAAGGAAACATGCTTAACAAAACATATTATTTCTATATAAAGGGTGATCCATTTCGTGGTTCCCTACTTTTTTAAAGAAAAAACCACAGAAAATTCAAATTTAATGGAGAATGTTTATTATCATTTGAAAGAACATTCTTTGGCATTTATTTTTTGAAGATTATGTCTATCAAATGTTGGCCGTTGCTACGTCGCAGATGGTCCATCCGTTGAGTCCAATTTTCGATCACTCGTTCGAGCATTTCGACTGGTAACTGGCGAATGACACGCGTGATGTTTTCCTCCAAGGCCTGAATCGAAGCGGGTTTGTCGGCATAAGCTTTTGACTTTACATATCCCCACAGGAAAAAGTCTAACGGTGTGATATCACACGATCTTGGTGGCCAATCGACCGGCCCAAAATGTGAAATTATGTGCTCACCGAAATGTTCTCTCAATAAGTCTATTGATTGATGCTATGTGTGGGAAGTGGCGCCGTCTTGCTGAAACCAAATGTCGCCGAGATCACGAGCTTCAATTTCAGGCATTAAATAGTCGGTTATCATGACACGATAACGGTCGCCATTGATGGTAACGTTCGCACTGGTATAATTTTTAAAGAAATATGGACCGATGACTCCACCGGCCCACAAACCACACCAAACCGTTGTGTTTTCTGGATGAAGTGGCAGTTCTTCAATCTCTTCAGGTTGCCCTTCGTCCCAAATGCGGCAATTTTGTTTGTTTACATACCCATTGAGCCAGAAGTGGGCCTCATCTCTAAACAAAATTTGCCTCGAAAACGTCGGATCTTCTTGGAACTTTTCAAGAGCCCATAGAGCGAAGCGATGTCGCTTGGGAATGTCGAGCGGCTTCAGTTGTTGCACAAGCTGTATTTTGTACGCTTTCAATTTAAGATCTTGACGTAAAATGCGCCAAGTCGTTCCATACGTCAGTCCGAGTTGCTGCGAACGGCGCCGAATCGACTCTCTACGGTCTTCGTGTACACTCTCAGCCACGGCCGCTATATTTTCTTCACAGCGTCCTGGACATGATCTAGTCGGTCGAATATTATCCAATAATAAATGCTGGGTCTCAAAATGGGTGATGGTGTTGCGAATAGAACGCTCAGTAGGCCGATTATGTTGACCATAAGTTGAGCGAAGTGCACGAAACACATTCCTCACAGAACGTGAATTTTCATAATAAAGTTGAACAATTTGTAAACGTTGTTCACGCGTAAGTCTTTCCATTATGAAATGCCAAACAATACTAAACAAAAATAACATGACAGCATGACACGACTCACACGTGATCTGTCAAAAAAGGCTATTAAAAAAGTATCTCTACTTGGATCACCCTTTATAATAAATGAATAATATTCAAATTAGGGCTTTAGTTAGCAAAAACAAATTAACTCTTAAAAATTTTGCAAACATTTTAAGAACAATTATTTGTGGACCAATTGTGGGAAGAAAAATATATTATTAAATGTTTTATTTTAAATTTAATATTCTGATATTATAATTTGCTCAAAAACTTGTTATCAAGAAAAATATGAATATGTAAAAGAACTGATTCATGAATTTAGTAAAGCATGTACTAGCCATAACTTTAAATCAAAAGGTATTAAATGTTTTTCAATTGAAGCTCTGCCAAGTCCAGAAAACATTAAACCATATTCTAGTATACTATTCGGTGATATTTCTACTGAGCAGCAAAATAATATTGCCAATTATTTTGCTTACGGCAGACACAATAATATTTCTTGTTTTTATTTTCGTCAAAAATACTCAAAAATTCCAAAACAATTGATTAGAGATAAAGCGAACTATTTAATTTGATTTGAGGAAAACAAGACTAATCTTAAACACATATTTGAAGACCACTGCAGCGATATTGATTTTGATTCATTTTTTGATATAGCAGTATTGACAGAGATGACAACCGGCAGCTGCAATCGTTGATGGAAAAAAAAACACAACAGTCAAAGCTCCAACGCATTCTATGGGACGGTCCATGCGTTAATTTTAAAGTTTTAACGCACACACGCCAGCGACGGGTTCTATGGGCCGGGCCTTTAAGTTGCTTAATTTTTCGCTCAGTTGAAATTGCTGAGATGTCATTATGTCACTTTATCAATAGCCTGCTCAGCGAAACTCGCGCTTACTCACTTATTGCTGAAATTTGCTAATCGCGCACCGGTGCAGGATGATGATGCCATTATGTCACTTTATCAATAGCACTGTATCGCTGTTTCACAAGTACTCAACTTTAAATACAATGAAGATAAGAAGATCTTTAGCTTAGTTGGTTAAGAGTTGCATTAATAAGCAATAATTGTTGTGGGTTCGAGTCTTACCAACGACTCTCCTTTTAGAGAGCTGATATTTTCTTTATGAAGGGTGCTTTCATTTTTGAAGATAGTATTTCATAGTAATCATTTTATGGAATCGTAATAATAGATAAATTGATTAATTTAATTTAATTTATAAACGTAATGTATTTTGTACGCGTACAGGGATACGTCATTTACCCAAATTTTTGAAGTTAAAAAACCATGATAAGAAAAAATGTGTTAAAATATGTTAAAAAATTGTGAATGTCAAAAAATAATGATTATATCCTTCACCACTGCAGCGGAGCGCGTATCGATGAGTGGTGTAGTGCTATAGAATTTATCACGTTGTTCGATAATACCACAACTTGTGAATTGTGCCTCCAGCTAGCAAACTATAGCGCAGGTCTTTCGGGGCTGAAATGAAGCGCTTTGATGTCAAATGGTAGTCGGTGATTGGGCGCATCGACGTTGGCACGTGTGTTGGTCAGACTAGGGCCATCATATGGCGTGGTATTGCATTGAGCAGTCGTTGAGTCGGGCATAGCGACAAATTTATTTGCTTAAACACGTGAAAAAACCTATTTAAACAAAGAAATTATACGCGTGAACTTTCGGGGTCACCAATGTAGTGGAAACCGGTGAAAATAAAAGGCGACACTACTAAATCTTTATAAAATGTTATTATTCGATTAGGTATTATTTATTTAATATAAAATTGTTGAGAAACGCGAAATGATGCGGGTGATGTGGTGGTGATGTTAAGTGACACAGTTACCGTCGCTCACGCTGTGTTTTTTTTTTTGTAAATAGCTACGACGGTTACTTTTTTGTGTGGCACCACATGTACATATTTATTTTTAAAGCAAAATTAATCTACTAACAATAAGAACATAGCTAGGTTAGGTTAAGACAGGGGTGTGATATAAAAACCATCGCACAACACTGGGCACCGCAGTGGAAACCTGGGGAACCGGCTGAATTTGTGAAAAAAAAATCGAGACGGTAGACAAAAAAACTAAACATTTTCCCGTTTGGAGCAACCAATTCCGATACTAAAGCTACAAAGACCTTTGAAGTTTGTACCGTTTATATGACCCAAAGCTTCGAAGAAGTATCTCTCTAGCAATTTCCTACACAACGTAAAATTGCCTCGCAATCACACAATATATGCGGTATATCTTCAACAGCCTGAATATCGCCACAGAATCTGCAGATGATGAACCCTTTATTATGCAGAGGGGAGGTTTTATATACGCAACCTCACCACTACTGAGCAGCCCTCCCATACTTGCAAGCTCATCTGCCTGCTCATTTCCTTCAATACCGCAGTGTCCTGGCACCCAGCACAGTCTCACTCGGTTCTAATTGCATAATTCCGTATGCATTGTGCGACAGTTCCCGACTATTTCAAAATTGATGCTAGTGCTAGATTGCTAGATTACCTGTGCGCCCTGCCTGTCGATGTAGATAGTCATATCTCTTTCGGATACCGATCTCATCTGTATTTGCTCAGGCGCCTTGACGACAGCTAGAACCTCTGATGGAAAGACGCTCCTTGTTCCCGGTAGTCTCATAGATTTCCTCAGTTTCTTTTGAGAAGATCCCACATCCTGTTCCCTCTGTCGTTAACGAGCCATCTGTAAAGATTGCAATCTTATTTGTTTTGATAACTGCAGCTCTTTGCCAATCCTACCGTTCCAGATATATTACATCATACGGAATGTCGAAGTCAACTAAGGGGCGATTTCATCTGTTTTGATTGGATTTTCTGGCAGTAGCTTCGAAAGGACCGTACTATGTCCGAAGCTAAATTTGTTCAAACCACACAAGGCACCAGGTACAGATGGAATTTTTCCAGCCCTTATTGAAAAAGGCCTCGATCTCCTTCTGCCTACCATTGTTGCTTAATAAGGTTCAATTTTAACTGGAGATATATACCACAAGCCTGGAGGGAGGCAAACGTGGTATTTATCCCCAAACCAGGTAAACCCAGCAAACTACCTAAATCATACCGTCCAATTAGTTTGAAGTCGTTTTTCCTGAAAACGATGGAAAGAATAATAGATGAAGAATGAATATCAGAGAATGCTTAAAAAATGGCATACCTCTGCACCATTTCCAATATGCATACAAGAAAAGCAAGTTCACAGAAGGATCACTGTTGAATTAAAAACATAAGGAAAGGCTACAGTCCGCTTGGGGCGAACAGTACGATACCCTATCCATATCCCTATATGCCCCAAAGAAAAACGCATTATGAAGGTGATGGATATCATTTCATTCTATGAAATTTATAAAAAAAAAAATATTTTTTTGAAAAAACGCCCCCAAAATGTGGGCGTGGCCAAAAACTTTGTATGAGCGATCTATTGGAAAGAATATTTGCTAAATATTTTGTTAAACATTTTTTTGAGTTTCCATGAAAATTTTCGCTGAAAACAGCATTTTAGTGAAAAAAGCCCATAAAAAGTAGGCGTGGCAAAAATAATTATATGACAGACTTATAAAGGAGGGCAGTGCCTTCATATCTTGTAAAGGTTCTAATACCCTATCTCTCTAACTTAAGCCTTAAAACGGTTTTTTCTAAATTGTGGGCGTGGCAGTGGGCGGATTTAAAAGCTTTTAACACTTTACCATTTCGGGACCCTAAGGAGTATATGCTCTAAATTTCAGCTTCCTAGCATAAATTTAAAGGCCTCAAAAGTTGATACGGACGGACGGACGGACGGACGGACATTGCTAAATAGTCTTAGAATTTGGTCCTGATCATAAATATATATACTTTTATGGGTCTACGACGAATATTAAGGGGTGTTACAAACTATGTGTCAAAATTAATATACCCTTAGGATAGGGTATAAAGAACAAATCGAGAGTGCCTTTAGCTGCAAAGAGGCTGCACTGTGCGGCTTTCTGGACATATAGGGTGCTTTCGATAACACCGAATATAATTCAATATCAAATGCCTTGGTTCATAGACGTATAGACGAACCTACGATCAGGTCGACCGAAGCGATGCTAGTCGGAAAATAACTGCAACATCAGCACCGACCTCAGTATCAGTAATAGCCGCTAAGGGCTGCCCTCAGGGAGGAGTTCTCTCACCCCTACTATGGTCACTGGTTATTGATAACCTACTCCAAGACCTTAGTAATCTAGGCTTCCCCGTAATTGGATACACCGATGACCTGGTCGATGACCTAACGATGTCACTACACGCAATGCTCTTAAGATGATTAGGCCCATTATAGCATACGCTCCTTTTATATGGTGGAAGAAAACCACCCAAAAGTGAGCTTTAAACAAGGTACAACGGCTCGCATGCATTGGTATGCATGGTGGGAGCTGGCATCCACGGCACAAACAAAAATGTCTCAATACCCATGGGAAAAAGTCCCAGTATATTTCAGGCAGTGCTCCATGCCATTAAGGAATGCGTAAACCTAATTCACACCTCAGGAATAAAAGGCGTCAACAACCATATATTCACTCACTTAGCTCGCCAATAATTGACTCCAAATCAGTAGTACACTGCTTTCCAACCCTTCGGTAACTACATATCAAGTCTGGTCACCAGGGAATTGAGGGAAATGAGAAAGCTGACGAATTGGCTAGAAAGGCCTCGGAGACCCCCTTGTCAATAAACAAACAAACGACGCGCCTCTGTTCCGCGGCCAGTGTTCGTCACCACACAAAAGGGAATAAAAACCCTTATCCCGTTCGCACGTGCAAAAAAAAAACCATAAACAACAAGTGCTCAGTGCGGTGTCAATAAAAACCAAAAAAAAATTTGTATGTAGTACATAGTGCGTGTAGTCCCTCACCCCCATTCCATCTCTTTTGCTGCTGCTTCTGCTTGACCATACTTAGTACACAGTGATTCATATCATTTGTGTATTTTTTATGGTTGGGTAGGCGTAGTAACTGGTGAACAGCAGGTCTTTTGTTTTTGTAATGTTTAGGAGCATCAGAGTAGATGTGAGTAACATTCGTGGCTTAAGAGCGAATCTTTTTTCGCTGTACGCCCATGTTTCCCAAAATAAACCAGCTGTTTTGGCACTGAGCGTATCTCAGTTTAGCGTTCATTCTGATTCGTCGGAATTTAGTCACCTGGTTACAACTTAGTGCCATTATTCTTTCCCCATCGCGGTCTCACCGTTTATATACGTAGTGATGTAGCCTACCAACTTCAACCACAATACGGCCAAAGTACCAGTCCGGAATTTAGTTTTATTTGGCTTAAATTCCACGTCCGTAGGCAATTAATCCACTACTGTTTCATTTATATAATCCCAAATTTGGACCGCTAACGAGTTTGATGAGTTGTCCGATTCCATTACACGAATTGTAACCCTTTATCCCCTCACTAAAATCGGCGATTTCAATGTTCACAATTCGAATTGGCTTCGTCATTCTGGACAGACAACACCCGAAGGCAGGTACGCTGCAATCTTTGCTGAGGTAAACAACCTAACCCAGCTTGTAAATGAGCCGACACGAATTCCGGACATTAGTAGTAAAACCGCCAACACACTGGACTTGTTTCTCACCTCTCACCCAGATAGGTACACCATAAATGTATTATCGCCTCTAGGTTCGTCAGAGGACTGTGTCATGTCGGCCAATTTCTCGTACTCCAACCACAAAGTTAAAGAACAAGCTCATAAAAGAACCGTATGGCAATATGAGAAAGCCAAATGGGAACAATTAAACGGTTACTTTAGGAGTTTTAACTGGTCGCTATGCTTCCTCGATGGCGATGTGGATGCTGCCGCCGATATGATAACAAACATAATTCACTTGGGGATGAAAAATGTTATCCCCAATAGGATTAAAAGTGTCAAACCCAAGGTGAACTTGAGCTGCAAAGAGGCTATCAGGTTAGAAGAGGTGAGCTTTCGGTCTTATAAGGCCAACTGAGAAAACCGAATAAAGTTTAAACGAGCCAGAAATGAGTGCAATGCCCACATTAATCGTGTCAAATTCTCCTACGACCAAAAGTTGAGGCAAAAAATGCTAAAAAGTCTCACCGGTAGTAGAACCTTTTCGTCGTTTGTTAAGAATATTAAGAATTCGGCCTCAACATCTATCCCGTCACTCATTTGCAATGACATTCCAACTGTCAGCTCTTTAGATAAACCAATCAGCTTGCTCCTCATTTTGAGCTAGCCCAACGCTGCCAGATTGTGCTTTATCTCCCCCTGTACCCGAGCGCGTAGAATATACTATGGAACTAATTCATTTTCGCACTCGTACAGTGGCAAGAGTTCTTCGAGATCTCAACGTACATAAATCCGCTGGTCCAGACGGTTTTCGCGGCAACAGGTCCACTGCTGATTTGATGACATAACTAACCGAAATGTGGAATCAATCTATTGACCGTGGTGGTGAAAGCAAGGTCGTTGCGCTTGATATTTCAAACATATGACAGAGTTCGGCATCAAGCTCTTTTGTCGAAAATGCGTGCATTTGGAATCGATGGTACCTTTATTTATTGGATTAGAAATTACCTTTCGGAAAGTTCAATTCAAGTTGTTTTGGACGGTTTCAAGTCGGCAACTTACCAAATAAATGCTGGTGTTCCCCAAGGCTCCGTTTTGTCTCCGACTCTTTTTCCCATTTTTATAAATGATCTACTCTCTGTTACTTCTAATCCTATTCATTCCTACGCCGATGACAGTACACTCAGCTTCACATAATCGTTTCCGGGGCAATGCCCCTCATCTTCGGGTGTTGAACTGGAACGGCAACGTATGTTAAGCTCATTAAATTCCGATCTTGACAGCATTCTTGAGTGAGTAAAACCAATAGAGTGGAATTTAATGCTTCCAAAACACAATGCTGCCTTCTGTCATTAAAGCGAAACCTCAATACGCTGCCATTATCCACAAATGGCACTTGCAATCGCTGAATCTGAAAGGATTTCCATTCTGGGTATGTGTGTTAATGACAACCTTCGTTGGAATGACCACATATTCGACGTCGCCAAGAACGCTGCGAAGTGTCTAGGCTTCCTAAAGCGATACAAGAAATATTTTACCTCTTCTGATCTGGCTGCAATCTACATGGCGTTTATTCGCCCAAAACTTGAGTACAACGCTCATATCTGGTCCGGTGCACCAATTACATATTTGGAGCTACTTAACAGAATTTAAAAACGTGCGATAAAACTTATTGGCGACCGAGATATTGCGAATTCGCTTGACCCTCTTAGTCATCGTCGTAATGTCTCCTGCCTGTCGTTGTTCTATCGATACTACTATCACAAGTGGACAACCGTAATACTCGCCATGCCAGGAATGCTCATCAGTTCACCCTAACACCTATATTCGGTCGAACTGTGAAATTTAAGGATTCGTTTCTGTGCCGTGCAACGCGATTGTGGATTGCTCTACCTCACTCTATTTTTCCTGACCATTACTATTTACAAACATTTAAAATCAATGTGCATCGGTTTCTCATCATTTCGTCTAATCCCTCATTTCCTTAACGCGCGTGCTGTGTTACTATAACATTATAAGGGTGCTAACAATCCCTTTTGCGCATGCAAATTATAAAAAAAAAAATCAGCTATAAATCTCAACATGTGCATCTCCTATTGGGAAAGCATCCCAGGTCTAAGACAGACCAAAAAGCTTATACAGTCATTCAGAAACGATGCCAAAAAGATACTTAATCTATCTAGGCATGATGTAAAAATTCTTATTGGATCCCTAACCGGGCACCATAGACTAAGATATCACCTTTATAAACTAAAAATAGTCGACTCATCGGAGTGCCGACTGTGTCTTGAAGAAGACGCAATCGCAGAGTACATCATATGTGAGTGCCCGGCTCTACACGGAATAAGAAGGACAGTAGAAAGTTGAGCCGCTACTTTCATAAGCAATATTTCTGACTTTTAGCACAAAAGATCTTTAAGGTTCAAGTGCTATCCCTATCGCATCGGCGAGTCAGAAGCTATAAAAAAAATAAATCCGAAGCTTAAGAGGAATCTCTTAAAGTGGCACACAAAAGTCAGTCAGTTTTAATACGATCCGCAACATTAAGATTACAGGTCAATTTTCAAAGCCCTAACCTCAATTAAGGAGTTTAAATATTTTCCCTACACTACTATGACCACGTCATTTGCATATGCCGTAACACCAAAACCCATTATCCTAGCTTTTTCAGGGCGTTATTTATAACCAGCACCCACAGGAGTGCTGATACAATTCCCCCTGAAGGGTTTCTCTGGTTACCGACGCTCTGACTGAGCTTTGACCAGTGGAAGAGTTTATTTTCCTACTTGAAAGCATACTGGAAACCCAGTTTATAATGCCCTCTTCAATGTTTGCATCCACTAGAGCACTCCTAGGTGTATTTTCCTGCTTGCAAGCATATTGCAAGCCCAGATTTGCATTTCATGTATGCATGTTGTGACTCGGCTTGGGTCACTTTGCTTATGACGCGGATGAAGTACTAGCCTTCACCTTTTTTGCATCGTATGGCTTCACGGCATCGTCAGATCTGCCTCTCTTTCTGCTTAAACTGGCCCCCTTTCCAGAGACACTGTCACCCTCCTTCAGTTTGGCCGCGTAGGAGACATCCACTCCCCCCTTTGGAGCAGCGTTACCTTTTGTACCAGCCGGGTAAGCGATTCTTTGGCCAGAATGGCCTTCGATCTCCCAAAGGTGGCCCCTCTCTCATTTGCTAAGATTGTCGCGACCTTCATATTTGTCTACTTTACGCCTAGCAGTGCATAGTCAAAACACTATCCTTTTATTGGCACTTCTTGTGCCTTTTGCAGCAGTGATAGAGGCGGCGGGCACGGCGGCAGAGCCGACCTCTCAGGAGGGAGATAGATGAAGTCGGAAGTTCGCCTTCACTCACTTCTGATTCCTCTTGGATGGGAGTTGCCTTTTCTTTTTCGTTGGATTTTTACATTTTTTTTAACATCTGATTCCCACTAGCTGCGAAAAAGCAAAGGTCCGTCTGCACATAGATCCGTCGTATGCAGATAGGGCTAGTTAATCTGGAGGTCGCCAGGTATCCGGATACTCAATTCACGGCTGAACTATTTTTTAACCTGGGCCCCCAATCGAGGTGATTCTCGCCACGGGTCGTACGACACTTCATTCCTGCCCAGGGAAGAAGATGGGAAGATAGAAAAGAGATGGAAAAGGACGATCTTTGGTTTCCGGACTCATCTAGAGGGGGAATATTTTACCTTACTGAGCCCCTTCATCTCTCCGAAAGGTGAGGAACATTGCTATATAGGTACTAAAAAATATTTTTCTTTAATAAATAAATATATCACTACAAATAATTACATCTGTATTTTCACTCCAAATTCTTATATAGTTTGCACCCAAAAGCAAACTTTAAATTTCTGTTGTCGGCTCGACGGTATCCTACGAATTATTTTATGTTATATATTTAATTTAATAATTATTTGTTGCCTTGGATACTCTTAGGAGTTAACATTAATGGTATGGTAACTAATATAAGATGTTCAAGTTAACCCTTTCGTACGCATTTCGCACCATGTATGGTACACGTCTTTAATTTAATTTAATCTAGTCAATCTAAGTGGAATATCATCCGGCACACTTTAAATTAAAGCTGGCAATTACATTTCATTTAAATACCGTTGGAGTTTGCTAAACGATTTTTTTTACTTGTCAGTAAGTAGCCAATTTTTTAACTCCGCCTTGTTACGCCAGCAGCATGCCGGTCCCAAGCCCGGATAAAGGAGGAGGTATGGGAGGCAACGGTTTTTAACCTATCCTCTGTAAATTAATCCGTTAGTGTACTCTAACCTACAGGAGCAGTAGTTAAAACTCAAAATAGTGATGAATTTTGCCCCGTGATATCTGAATGGTTGAACAGGCTCCTGAAGTGGCTGGCTTTGAGGTGCACCTCACTAAGGGTCAGCGGAAGAGGTAAAGGAAGCAGCTGAGCGATCAGCAAATGAAGTCCTGCTTCTACCAGCAAAGGTAGTTGTTTTGATGGACGGAAATTGGTTGTAGTGGACTCACCCTTGAGTATGAGTAGAGGAAGTGCACCTATTGTTGGTGCTGCCCGTGCACTGGTAATGGATGATGCTGAGGATGGAACCCTCATGGTGAAAACATCATCACAGAAAACCTCTGAATGGATTAGCAGTATGGTGCCGAAAATCCCTTCATTTAGGACTTCGTCTTTTGAGGTCTACAAACCACCCAAGTTTACGCGGGCTGTCTGCTGGATCCCTGGGAAACTAGGGAAATCGGCGGATGTGCTAAAGCATTTGCAAACCCAGAATCCTGGTCTCGACACAAAAGCCTGGGTTGTCCGTTCACACAAGAAGAGTAAAAACCGCCACAATGAAGGTGGTAGTTCTCTTGTTGTGAGTATAGACATGGCTGCTGCCGAGATCATTAAATCAAGGTACAACGTGCGTCCCTATCTGCATCTTAGCAGGATCCATTTCCATTTCAATGTCAAACAGTGCTAATAGTGGACGTTACCCAGAGTATTTATCCATCTTGTTTACTCAAATAGACCTAGGACTTGTCTTATTGTATCGAAATCTTTTACAGCTACTATTATCAAAAGCTTTTGTAGCCAAGATTTGGTAGCTGTTTCTATAACTTACCCTGCAAATGATAATTGGGAAACCTTTGTCGCTGCATCGGCTTATTTAACCTATGACACCCTAACCCCTCCTCTTCAAAGGCTGTTGTAGAGCTCGTAGAGTTTTGGGAATCCAAAAGGTTAGGTCTTGTCTTGTGCTGTGATGCTAATGCTCAGAACACTGTTTGGGGCAGCAGCAAATGCAACATAAAGTCGATCACTCTTGGACTTCATTTTATCGTCTGATATTACCATCAACAATGTAGGTCATCAACCTACCTTTGTTACAGCCAGAAGACAGCAAGTAATTGATGTTACCCTGTCAAACAGGCATTTGAAGTCTATCAAAAATTGGAAGGTATCGCCAGATAGCACCTTATCAGATCACAGATACATCGCATTTCAAATCTACTACGAACTTTCACCGTCGCAAGAGAGTAGAAATCCGAGAAAAACGAACTGGCCAGGGTTTAGAGAGGAGCTTGCCAACTCTGTCAAAGTTCCACTCAAACTTAGATCAAGAAAGGGGGTGGAGAGGTCTGCTCAGGATCTGAACAACGTCCTCACCCGCTGCTTTGAACTTTCGTGCCCTGTTTCTAAGCCCCCCGCAGAAAATCGGTACCCCGGTGGAACTCCGAACTGCAGTGTCGTCATAAAGAAACTAGAAAGCTGCTAAATCGGTCTTTAAAAACCAACTTAGTGGAAGACTGGAATCTTTATCGATCGAGGCAAAAAGCTTTTAAGAGACTTAACGCAAGTCGAAAAATGACTCCTATCAAAAGTTTTGTGAAGAGGTCGAATCTCTAAGCGCAACTAGTAGGCTTGTTAAAGTCCTCCAAAGGAATAGACCAAGTAAATTGGATGCAATCCTTAAACCTGATGGCACGTACACTGAAGCAAAGGTGGAGACTTTCAGTCTTCTACTTGAGACTCACTTTCCGGGAAATCAGGTTACTACGTGTTCTTCAGCCCTTCAAACGACGGTGGCTACATTTGAACCGACTAATACCACGCGGCACAGCTGGTATTTTGCAGCGGAAGTGGTGACTGATGATGCTATCAAATATGCCATTGCATCTTTTGAGAGTTTCAAGTCACCTGGTCCGGATGGAATTTATCCAGTTTTGCTGAAACAAGGTATAAGTCAGGTTATGCCAATGTTGAAAAGAATTTTCACCGCGAGCTTGGCCTTGGCCTATATACCCATCAAGGTGGTGTTCTGTCTCCCCTCCTATGGTGTATGGGAGTAGACTCTCTGCTTACGGCTCTCAACTTTCCTGGAAACTACACTCAAGCTTATGCAGATGATATCGCCGTTCTTTCTGTCGGTTCAAATCTAGGGGCTGTCTGCTCTCAAGCGCAGAGATCCCTGGATTTGATCGATGTCTGGTGCACAAGTAATGGGCTTTCAGTGAATCCTCTTAAAACCACGGTTGTTCTTTTTACGAGAAGGAGAATCGTCACTGGTCTGTCGCATGTCGTGCTTAAAGGTGTCACCATCCCTATATCCGATGAAGTCAAATATCTGGGTGTAATCCTTGATAAAGAAACTTCTATGGTCCAAACATGTCGAATCGAAAACCGATAAAGCGCTGTCGACCTTCTGGCAGTGTAAATGCGCTTTTGGTAAGACATGGGACTTGCCTCCGAAACGGGTCCTTTGGATCTATACGGCCATGATTAGACCGCTACTCTCATACGCATCAGTTGTTTGGTGGAACAGGATTTCGCGGAAACGTGTTACTGCTTCTTTTGCCAAACTCCAAAGAATGGATTGTCTCGGCTGCACAGGGGCTTTCCCTAGCACCCCGGGCTCTGCTCTAGAAGCTTTGATGAATCTTCCTCCCCTTGACTTATATATCATGGGATGTACGCTAAAAACCATCTTTCGCTTAAAGAGAGGTGGTTTTTGGTACCATGCGCACTGGAATTTTGAAGAACTTGTTCGAGAATTATCTTTTGACCCCTGTCTTATAGATATGCCATCTGATGCAATGACACCAGAAATCCGTCTGCGAAAAACTACCACGTCAACTTTCCACAGGTAACGGAATGTCTTCGGTCAGACTCTGAACCGGGCAGGGGTCTGGTGCTGGTGTCTTTGTGGAATGCGATGATATACGACTTTACTACCCCTTGGGTAAACATGCATCTGCTTTCCAAGCGGAGATTTTTGCCATCCTAATGGCTATGCGCTATATTGTGAACAACAGGTGGAGGGCTAGAGGCATTTGCATCTTCAGTGGTAGCCAAGCTGCATTAAAAGCGCTTTTAAACCCTCTTACCTCTTCCAAGTTAGTGCTAGAACTCAAGCTTTCTCTGAATTTGGTCGGAAGACTGAACACAGTGAATCTTGTCTGGGTACCAGGTCATACTGGCATCCAGGGAAATGAGATCTCGGATGAGCTTGCTAGGCAAGGTTCAGAAGAAGTTTTCTCAGCACCCGAACCTGTGTTGGGTCTGCCTGCATCTTTAGTCATGTCGTCTATCGATTCTGGTATTTCTCGTGAACACAAGATTCGGTGGCGCGATTGCGGTGGATGGAGACAGACCAAACTACTGCGCCCGGACATTTGCAAAAGATCAGCATCTTTTCTTCTATCTCTGAGGAGAATCGACTGTAGGCTGCTTGTAGGCGTTCTTTCGGGGCACCAAGCTTTTGCTAAACACTTAAATGTGTTGGGCTTAAGCGACAACACTACCTGTCCTGCTGCGGTGAGGAGGATGACACAGCAGAACACTTTCTCTGCAGTTGTCCGGCCTATGCTCGCATCAGGTGGCGCATCTTCGGGGCTGACGTGGTGAGTGCCGAACATCTAAGCTCTTTATCACTGAAGCTCCTTCTCGTTTTTCTTCGAAAGACGGGAAAACTAAGTACATTAATGTAAGGTGTCTGAATGGTAGTACAATGGACCTGCAGTTGTGTCTGAGCGCTCCATCGGATAGCAGCAACCTCCGACAATAAAAAAAAAATTGCCAATATTGTCCTATGCACTTTTTGCACATAATTTCAAAAGTGAGTTTCTATAGTGAATACAAAATTTATAATATTTGTATGTACATATATAATTCACGTGAAAATAAGTACTGGCGAGTACATTACGCTTTTTTCGTACCATATGTGGTACACGTCTTTAATTGTACTTTAATCTAGTCAATCTAACTGGATTATCATCCGGCACACTTTAAATTAAAGCTGACAATTACCTTTCATTTAAATACCGGTAGAGTTTGCTAAACGATTTTTTTTTACTTGTCAGTAAGTCTTGTCCTATGCACTTTGTGCACATTATTTCAAAAGTGAGTTTCAATATGTATGTACATACATACAGAGAAATGGTTTTTTTTTTAAAGTTCATTGTGCCCGATTCGCACCAGCCTCTGTTTGTTTTATATGCATTTTTAGAAACTTTGGACCCATGAGTTAGGGGGAAGAAGATATCGTTCTGTAATCACCCCCTGTATACAAAAAAGGATAATTTAATTTAAACTAGAGGTCCCCATGTTTCTGGAGTTCACTGTTAGAAGACAGCATAATAAACATGCTTCCCATGGGCACGGCCAATTTACACCCGGATTACAGGGTTTATCGAGTTATTCCCCTCTAGATGCGTCACATTAAGTCAAAAGCAGTGGCACCTCGAGCAGGAAGTGATTCCTCACTACATATAACGATCGAGGAAGATTGTTTCTCTGGTTTCATTTTCTACTCAACGCGTCTTTAGCTGGAAGGCACCAGATATTCTAGGAAATGACCTAATCAAGCCGAGGAGGCAACCGCACCACACACTTAGTCCAGTCATTTGCCCTTTCTTAATGAAACCTTCGCACTCAATTTTTCATCATAATAAATAATGTACTTTGTTAGGAGTTCGTAATCGTCCCCGTACATTCTTTTTGTGAATTTTTTAAATTTTTAAAACTATATCTCCTCGTGCTGCATTCCGAGTAATAAGGAAATATTTAAAGATTAAAGCAGAAGCAAAACTAAATCTGTCGTGATAAAAATGGCAGAAATTTCATCGAGATCTAAAGAATTGTATTTTCAAAACCTGTCGCCTAGGAAGTCTCCTTATGCATGTACGGATTCTGAATAAATATGTAGCAAACTTAGACTGACTTGGAAAGTCCATTCTCCTGTTTATTTCTGACGATACGAGTAGAGCCACTAAAAGTGAATCGATATCCTTCTACAGAGATGTATCTACGATTAATTTAACTATAATCGATTAAGACACCACTTTATAACCAACGGAGGGGTAGAGTGAAATGTAAGATCTGAAAAGGGGCCAATACCACGCAGAATTGATCAACTGTAATATGACAAAGAATGATAAAAGCCGGACCAACAAGTTTCAGTCGCATGACAGCTTATCTGTCTATTTTGGTAGGCACCATCACTCGCCATAAACTAACGACATCAGCTATCACCCACCAAAGCGTAATACAAAGCTTCCATTTGAACCTCCATGTTCCTAGTAGGGTTTGCTCTTAATCTTACCACTTTAACTTAACTTCTTTTGTAGCAGTGAATGATGTTTTACAAAAATTTGGCAGAAGTATTCGCATTATTTAACAAAGAAGCCTGAGAAAACATTTAAACTTATAACTCTTATGTTCGGTATAAAAAATCATTTAATTCAATTCAACAAAAAAATAAAAGAAAAACAATAACATCAGTCACATTAAATGTTGAGATGAGAAACCTGATCAAGTTTAGTCAGTAATCTTCTTCATCTTGTCTTGATTGTTGCATTAAGTTACACCTCGTTTTTTCAATGAGCATTTAATGTTACCAACCAATTGAAGTGGTTCTCCAGTTAAAATTTCAATACGCACATCAATGTTGTCCATGCTATTGGTAACAGGCTTCATTTCAAACGCTCCAAATAAAGTGTCGTTCGTCTTGACTTGAATCGACTGGTCAAAGTAGAACACAGTTTGCATCCAATGAGTTAGCGGCGACCATGGCGCTGTGTTAAATCCAAATTTTGTATGAGATTTGGTGAATATCACGTTGAAGTACGTCATTATACCGTCTATTGTTCCACTGCGTTTTGCTTCTATTAGGAAAGGTGTGAGGAATGTAATATCTTCCACTTTTATCGTATTTAGATTAATTTCCTTTAGGAGGTGTGATGACGACAGCACCTGTTCCGGTTTAACTGAATAGAAACGCGGCTCACGTAATGCAAATTCACGGATGCATTCCATGTTGAAGCCGTGAACATTTCGCCACCAATTGACTTTACAATTTTTTTTTCTTGGATCCTCCAAAACAGCAACATGCAATTGGGCTTTATCCGGAAATATTAGCCCACCCGGCTTAAGCCACTTATCCCGAGCAAATATTATTACGTCGATAATAGACTGATACACGAGACAATATCCCATCCAATCGGAAATAATTATATCAATGGATTTTGTTGCCAATGGAAGCGTGGCATCTTGTATTTTCCCATGTATAATCTTTATTATATGGTCATACTGATTGTCAAAGACAACTTGTCGTGCGTAAAGTGCTGCGCTTGAGCTATCGACCGCAATTACAGATTTTGCACCGGCTTTTGCTACAAACAACGATAAGAGACCAATGCCACATCCAATGTCCAAAACCGTTTTATCTTTGAAAAGATGTTTATTGCGGTTGATTAGCTCTCGGAAACTGCCAGTGCGAACTTCGTCTTTAACTAGTTGATTGGTCAATGTGAGCATAAGGGTCTTTATGGAAGTCCTTTGAAGTCATTTGATCAACAGACCAGTGCATCTTTATTCTCTCACGATGCATGGAGAAGACTTAAGAACAAACAGTATCAGCTGAATTTACAAAAATATTGAATATACCCTTAACTATGCTCAAGTGAGAATTTACCTCTTAAAAAACAAGTGCGAATGATGGAATTCAATATGTCTTTTGCATACTGCGGAACGACCAATGATTGGTTGAATATTGACGTAAATAGAGAATTTTTTGACGTAAGAAAGGTAAAGCCCCGACTCATGAAATCCGTTCCGTTTTTTTTTTTTGTTAACTGACGACAAAGTAAAATAGAGCTTTATACCCTTTGACAGTAACAAAAAAAAATGCCAGCTTGATGGCCAAACAAACAAAGAGGTAAGTACATTACTGTCTGCTGTTTTCCAATATAAATTAAATTTAATTTCTATATTTTATAGATTTCATAAGTTGAACGTCAGATGGCTTCCAGGCAGATTACCTCCACTTGGCTCCTACTGTCAGATGGCCTCCACGTAGATTACCAACAAATAGTTTACCTCCAGTAGGCCCTTTCTGTCGGATGGGCTCCATGTTGATTACCTTCAAATAATATACATCCACTTGGCTCCTGTCCGCTTTTAAAACTTCATTTACATGTATTAATTGAAATGCCATTTGCACGTATAAATTATATTTTGGCTCCTGTCAGTTTAATTTAAACATTATTTACACGTATATACATAGGTGGAAACCTTTAATTATTCAGCCCGGGCTTACTTCGCGAACACATTTTAACCTTTGATATATAGGATATATTCAGGTTGAAAGAAGTAATTTTTTGGGGGTGGGGTGGGAAATTTGTTGGGGTATATCTTTGACTATCTGGTGGCCGGAGCGCGATTTCAACTGCCCACTTGCAGCATGGAAAAAATGCTCGGCATGGAAAAAATCGTTCGGTTAATATCCCTGATCATTAAAAGGAAATTTTTAGCAATGGGACATTTTTTGGACCAAATTTTAAATTTATGTGGGAAAGATTTTTTTTATTTCTTTTAGACCGGGCAATGGTCCCTAAGGTTTTGAAGGCCTGGCATCATTTAAGTCCCTGGCTCATTTATATCATTTTAAAACTTCAAATAATAGCATAGAATATCTCCTGGCACTCACGCTAACCAAAATGAAACCTTGGTTTCTAAAGAACATCCATTACATATATATGCACTACCGCAATGCCGATATGACATTTTAGCGCGCCCTGTCATTTTGTTTGTCCCCGTGGACATTTTTTTTCTCATTCGAAAGCTTGTATTCCCCCGGTAGCATCGAATAATAAATAAAAAACGATTCTTCGAAGAGACCACAATAAAAATAATAGGTAAGATAATTTTTGTTGTTGTTCAATTCTATTACATTGCATTTATTAATTAATAGATTTCAGGAATTCCTGCAAGTGCCTACACGAAACGCAGGAGGTAAGTACATTAGTGTCTGTTGTTTTCCAAAAAAAAATTAAATTTCATTTCTATATCTTACAGATTTCATATATCATCGACCTGAATCCACATAGCCCTGCAAGTATTATTATTTATACCCTATCCTAAGGGTATATTAATTTTGACACATAGTTTGTAACACCCCTTAATATTCGTCGTAGACCCATAAAAGTATATATATTTATGATCAGGACCAAATCCTAAGACTATTTAGCAATGTCCGTCCGTCCGTCCGTCCGTCCGTCCGTCCGTCCGTCCGTACGCAATTTTTAGGCCTTTAAATTCAAGCTAGAAAGCTGAAATTTGGACCACATACTCCCTAGGGCTCCGAAATGGTTAAGTGTAAAATTTTTTTGAATACGCCCACTGCCACGCCCACAATTTAGAAAAAACCGATTTAAAGCTACAGATGGACAGATAGAGGGTTATAACCTTCACAAGATATGTAGGCACTGCCCTCCTTTATAAGTTTGTCATATAAAGTTTTTTGCCACGCCTACTTTTTGTGGGCGTTTTTCACTAAAATGCTGTTTTCTTCGATAATTTTCTTAGAAACCGAAAAAAAATGTTTAACAAGATATTTAGCCAATATTTTTTCCAATATATCGCCCATACAAAGTTTTTGGCCACGCCCACTTTTTGGGGGCGTTTTTTTAAAAAAATGTTTTTTTTTTTCTAAATTTTATAGAATGAAATAAAATGCTATCCATCATCTTCTTAATGTTTTTTTGTGGCATATAGGGATAGGGTATCATACTGTTCGCTCCAAGCGGACTGTAGCCTTTCCTTATGTTTTTTTTTACAGATTCTTATAAAAAATGGAGTTGAATAAAAAAAATTAATTGCTTTCTTTACCGTCATCTTCATGATCGTCCTTATCATCGATGGGAATATTTATTGCAATCCGAATCAACTTGCATCATAAAGAACCACATGAATACTTAACAAGAAACTGGCTGAATTTGCACATTCCGAGGACGAATTAATATATTATTACACTGTAATATTTATTTACAAATATTTATATCACATCGCGGCTTAAAATCCTTAAACTTATTTATTAACACAACTTGATGGACTGGATTTCCGGAATACACGTATTGAGACCGCTAACAAATTGTTTGTTTGGCCACCACGCTCGTTTTTTATTTGCTCTATAGAGTCCTATACAGAACTGTCACAATTTTTATTTTTTGAGTTGTCAAACCACCTTGGTGGCCAAACAAACAATTAGTTTGTAGTCTCAAATTATATGCCACCTTTATATGAAGAAATTCGATTCCTACGCGTTTAATAAAAACATTTATGTAATATATTGCCTCCGCCGAACAATCAAATATGGGAATATTTATTGCAATCCGAATCAACTTGCATCATAAAGAACCACATGAATACTCTAATCACTGAACTGACTGAATTTGCACATTTCGCCGACGTATTAATATTTTATTACACTGTAATAATTATTTACAAATATTTATATCACATCGCGGCTTAAAATCCTTAAACTTATTTATTAACACACCTTGATGGACTGCATTTCCGAAATACACGTATTGAGACTACTAACAAATTGTTTGTTTGGCCACCACGCTCGTTTTTTTATTAGCTCTATAGAGCTCCATACAGAACTGTCATAATTTTTTTTTTTTTGAGTTGTCAAACCAGCTTGGTGGCCTAACAAACAATTTGTCGCAATACGTGTATTTCGGAAATTCAGGATTTGATGCTTGAAGGGCCCGGCTCATAGAATCCGTCGCTGGCGCGCGTGCGTTAAAAATATAAAATTAACGCATGGGCCGTCCCATATAATCCGTTGGAACTTTGACTATTTTGTTTTTTGCATCGACGTTTGTAGCTGTTGGTTGTCATATCTGGCAGTACTGCCATAAGAAAAAATATTCTGATTTCGTTTTTTTATAATAATTAATAATTTAATAGTTTAATAATTTTATGTTAAATTAGAATAAATCGTTTAAATAAATATAGAATAAGCAAAAACATATACCAATAATAATAAAAAAAACACTAATATAGTTCGGTTTTAGTTGAAAAATGAATTTTAATTTGAAACAAACATAATTTACCACAAAATTACTTACGATAAATATGCCAATATGGCAATGCTAACTGCAATGACAAATGCTTTCGTTCGTTGTTTTCAACCAATCAGATGCATTTCGCCAGACTGCCAAAGTATAAAAATGCGAATGTTGCGCAGTAATTTCCTGCGTCACCGTCAATGCGTTGTTTATAGGTCACCTTCCATAATGCTACGTCTCCACCGAACCACAGATGAGGAATTAACCAGATAGTCAACTCGAGAGCGAATCTCTCACGTTGCCTACAAGCTAAGTCGAACTGATAAGCCCCACATAATTTGCACTTATATGGGCTTTTACGTGCAAATCAAATGGGAATCACGCACACATAAATCGAATTATATGGGGCTAATGGCCGCGCCCATGAAATGTCATGGTGTAAAATAAACATGGTCAATATGCGGTGAATATGGATTGATAAAAACATACTTACCACACAACTAATAACATAATAAAATATTATAAAATTAAGAATAAAGCTGTGTTTTAACTAATTTATTCTAATTTTTAATGAAAATAATCAAAATAATATTGATTAATGTGACTAATATATAATAAGTTCATCATACATTTTCGACGATAAATTTAAGTATAACTATACTAGCAAGGATTTCGTAGATTATGTGTGATGTGTGTGTATAAATTGTGAGAGTTATATTTATATTTAGATTATAGTAAATAGAGAAAAACAATCGGCGTGGTGGCCACACAGACAATTTGTAAGCATCATGCCATACACTAATTTAGAAAAGCAGTCCATTAAAGTGCGTTTATAAACAGGTTTAGAGTTTTAATCCGCGAAGGGATATAAAATATTTATGAATAATTATTACAGTGTAATAAAATATAACTTCATCCGCAGAATGTGCGAATCCAGCAAGTTTCTGGTTGGAGTATTGCCATTATTTTATATGATGAAAACTGATTCGGGTTGCAATTAATATTAATATTAATATCTCTGTTATAAAATTCGGTTAAGCCAATAAATTCCATAAATGTTTTTATTATTCACGTGTAAATCGATTTTCTCCAACAAAGATATTGTGAATTTCGCATAAACAAAAATTTCAATACAGAAAAAATATTTCCACTTCGTATTTGATGGTTGAAGGTAGTAAAATCAATAAGTAATTAGGTCAAGCTCGATCGTTTGAATGCATATAGGCTTTTAAAGTCATAGGAAAACTTTTAAAGTCCATCCATTTGATAACATGTTTAACATAAACATTTACGGAATATATTGCCTACGCCGAATTTAATAATACAGATATAGCGATGGGAATATTAAATAGCGATGGGAATATATATACATAAATAATATAGAATCATGTGAATACTCCAACCAGAAACTGACTGGATTTTCACACTCTGGAAACGAATTTATTTCCACATTTTACTTACCGGAACACTCTCCAAAATCAATAATTTTTGGGCAATCCTGTTGAACTCAGTGCATGGAACTGAATTCAATTCCGGAAAAAATTGTTGGCGCTCCCTAATAATTTGGGCGTGGCAAGCCTCCAAAGTTTGGAGAATGGCGTATGGAGTGGTACCAAAGTTTCATAATTTCCTAAAAATTAACTGAGTTTTACTCTTAAAAAGTGTAGTTAATTGATGAAAAAAGTTTCATTAAAATCGGTTAATAGGTACCGGAGCTATAGCACGACAAATATTTTTCAATAGCCGTTTAAAATTATTTTATATACTCGCGGAAATGTTAGTACTACTTCATATGCTATTTTGAAAACTTTGGGGGCGGGCCACGCCCAAACTGTAAAAGAGCGCCAAAAGTTGCTTCCGGATTTGAATTCAATGGATGAAAATGAACAGGATTGCATAAAATCCTTGATTTTGTAGGGTGTACCGGTAAAGTAAAATTTTACGTAATTTGTATTTTATTACGCTTAAATAATTATTCATAAATACATATATTATATCACATCGCGGCTTAAAACACTTAAACATGCTTATAAAAGCATGCTACTAACAAATTGTTGGTTTTAACACCACGCCGATTTGACAGCAAAAAAAAATAAAGTGCCCGACTGCGTCATACTAAACTTTTTCGATACATGAGAAGCGTTTTTGAATCGCAAAATTAATCGAAAATGAATGGTGATCAATTTATTTAAATCACTTTTTTGAAATATTAGATGTTTTCAAAAACGGCACCTACGATTTTGAAGTAAATTTGCACATTGTACACATTTCATATAATATCTAGGTTTATTACAGATGAGTTCGACTGATGTTCAACTGAGAGGTTTTTTGGCTCTCGCCCATCGGTTTTTATTTGCTTCTAAAAGGCATAGGACTGTGCCTGGATCACAGATGAGCCATTAACCATACAGTCAACTCTGCAATCCACTATCACTTTCAACCCGCAAAAAATATTTAATAATGGCAGCAGACCCCTCTCTCAATTTTCCTGTCTAGAAAAGATAGGAAGATAGATAGAATTTGCTTGATTACCCGCCAAAAATAAGTGTGGGGAGCTTTGCAACATATCCAAATCGCAACAACAAAACAGCTGGTCACGGCGGATGTGTTGGGAAAGGAAGTGCTGCGAAGTGTTTAGTTTATGTGATTCAACTTGTATAGATATTTTACTGTAAATGTTTATGAACAAACAAAAAATTAGTACCCCAATATATACGAAGTTGTTACAATTTAATTCGAATATTTTTTGCGGGTATAAGAAATAGTTCTCTATATTTTATCTGCCTAAAGTAAACATTTTTGGGTTGTTATACTTTTTCCATTTTGGTTAATAAAATGAGATAAAATGTATGTTTTATTGTATTATTGAATAAATATTACTGAATTACTAATGTTTGGGTGTAAAATAATTGTAGTAAATTGTTTGCAATGGTTTTTTATATATATATATATATTAAATTCTTTGATTGTTTTATTATTTATTTGTTATTTAATTGTTTTTATTCAACACATGAAAGCTTTATGAATATAAAGGGTGATTTTTTAAGAGGTTTAGAACTTTTTTTAAAAAAAAAACACAAGAAATTCGAAAAAATGAATGAAATATTTATTTGAATCGATAGTTTGAACCTTGCAATTTAATGTTTAAAGATAATTTCATGCAAATGTTGACCGCGGCTGCGTCTCAGGTAGCCCATCCGCTGAGTCCAATTTTGGCATACTCTTTCACACATATCGGCCGGTATCTCAGGAATGAATGCATGGATGTTGGCTTCCAGTGCGTCAATCGAAGCGGGCTTGTCCCTATACACATTAGCCTTGGCATACCCCCACAAAAAATAATCTAATGGTGTCAAATCACACGATCTAGGCGGCCAATTGACCGGCCCGAAACGTGAAATTAACTGTTCACCAAACTCGCCTCGCAATTGCGCCATTGTTTCGCGTGATGTGTGGCATGTTGCACCGTCTTGTTGAAACCACATATCATGCAAGTCAAGAACTTCCATTTCGGGCAAAAAAAAGTTTGTTATCATCGCTCGGTAGCGTTCACCATTGACAGTAACGCTGCGATTCGCATCATCTTTGAAGAAATATGGCCCAATAATGCCGCCGGCCCATAAACCGCACCAAACAGTGGCTTTTTCGGGATACATTGGTAGCTGTTGCAATGCTTCTGGCTGATCTTCACTCCAAATGCGGCAATTTTGCTTATTTACGTACCCATTCAACCAAAAATGAGCCTCATCGCTGAACACAATTTTTCGATAAAACAGCGATTTTCACATTTTTCGCAGAGCACGAATTTTGATAATAAATTTCAATAATTTGCAAGCGTTGTTCATTTGTAAGACGATCCATGGTTAAATTGCAAACCAAACTGAAGCTGTTTGACAGTGACACAAGGTACTAAACACACGTCAGCTGTCAAAACCAGTGTTGCCAAAACCAAACCAGCTAAAAAATCACCCTTTACATATTCAGGTTCCGTGCATCGATAAAAAAAAGTGGGGAAAGAAGTATTTTAAATCCTTTTTAAATTATTTTTTGTTACATACAAACGTACAAAGTTTAGTCAATGAAGTTTCTTAGCTCTTTGTTTTCTTAGGCGGCTTTGGAAATTTGTTATATAAGTTAATATGCTTTATTTCAAAATTACTAGTAAGTGATAGACAGAGGAAGGAGAACAGAATGTAGCTGGAATGCACTGCATTAATATATGGTTGGTGCATTTTTCTATCGAAAATGCTTGGTAGATGAATACAACTCATAAATAAGTGCATGCTTATTATTATGTTACACATATGTATTGAATTAATTAGCTACCCTTTTTAACAGACGACTTTATTTATCAACTTATAATGTTTTGTAATTTTTTAAAACATTTTTTTATGAAAACAAACAAAGCAATTTACTAATACTACTACTAGTGATTGCAAATATTGCTAAATAAGTGTTTTCAAGTTACAAAAATAATATTTGTAAGAATTTGGATCACGTTATATTAAAAAGCGTTTCCACCGAGCACCAAACCGATATTAAGGTTAATCTGCCCTTAATCCACTTTAAGTCTCAAGATTAACCATACACATTTTAATCTGCTAAGTACTAGATAAAAAATAAATCTATGTAATAAACTTCGTTTGTTTGAAAATTCGGCGAACACACTCTATACGACTCTACACTACTCTCCTACTCTCAACGTGTCTCATATGTTTTTATGAATTGCAATTTTTTTTTTCTTCTAGCTACCCCAATATTCTTATTTTATCTTTGGTGGCCCTAGATTGCCGATCATCTCTAAAGGAGATGGCTGAGCAGTTCAACATTCACCTGTGCTGGGTGCCGTGGCATAGAGACATTTCGGGTAACTACAAGGCTGACGAACTCGCCAAACTTGGAACTACCCTCTCAATCTTTCCTGAAAGAGGCTCCATAGGCATTACCAGTTTCCATATACAAACTCTTATTGAACCTGGATGCAATAGAAAAAACAAACCACAGATGGACAGGCGGAACTACCTGTTTAACGACGAAGCAGATTTGGCCTTTCCTAACGAACTAGCTTACCCTCAATATACCGCAAATTAGTGCTTCAATTGGTGTCATCTTTAGATACTGTCTGTTAGGCAGGCATGCAACTTGGCGCCTACTCGAACGTCTTTTGCTAGAGCTGTGGTGATGAGGTGGAGGAAGAGGCAACTCTACACCCACTTTGCGCATGCCCTGCTCTCTACCGGAAACAAAATTTTTATCTAGGAGCTTACATCTTCAATGATCGTAACGATTTAAATTCGACCGACCCAAAACGTCTCCCACGCTTTATAAAAAGCTCAAATTGGTTCAACGAGTAGACAGGAACTTTAGATCCACGTGGTATCACAAAAGACCTTACTTAGGTCTAAGTGAGTGAAACTTCTTTCTGACTGCCATTCAACCTAACCTAAGCCACCCCAACATTCAATAAGCACTGACGGCGATGTGTTCAGCATATGAGACTTCTCCCGGCCTATAACTCTATATATATATATATAACTATAACTATAGCAACCAATTTTAATTTTATTGTCGCTTTGTTTGACTTTGAAGAAAAAACATCTGTTCTCGTTTGAAATGTCAATTACTTACTCAATTTTAAAGCAAACATGCAGTAAAGAGAGCCAGACGTCAGTTTAATCTATTTTCTTTGGTGGAAACGCTGATAGATTAATTTTTAATTTTTGGGCTTAATCTCGCTTTATTTTTTGGTGGTAATGTAGCATAAAAGTACTTAAATGCTTCAGTATAACCATCCTGTTAGTCCATCATGTTAGTCACGTTAAACAATATTATTTTGATTATTTTTCATTAAAAATTAGAATAAATTAGTTAAAACACAGCTTCATTCTCAATATCATATTTTATAATATGATAATATTATATGATAATAAATATTATAAATAATATTTTATTATGTTTATTATGTTATTAATTGGTGAGTATGTTTTTATAAATTTATATTCAACGCACATTTTGCATGTTTATTCCTGTGAAGTTTGTAACATTAATAAATACGACAGACATCCCATAAGCCCTGAATTGCAAGCTACACCTATTCCCAGTTATCCATGCGAAGTAATACACATGGATATTATGGAGATTCAGATTGAAAAGTTCCTTACCGTTGTGGATAAGTTCTCGAAGTTCTCAAAATTCTTCCACATCAAAGACAGGTCAGCCATCTACATGAGATCAAAAATAATCAAAATATTGCATTATTTTACTGTTCCTCTAACCTTAGTCACAGACAATGAAAGGAGTTTTCTCAGCCCAATCGTTCTAAACCTGATTAGGAATTTAGGAGTCAAATTGTACCTTACCCCATCCCACAGAAGTGAGGCTAATGGCCAAATAGAGAGGGTTCACTCTACAATTTTGGAAATATATAGGTGCCTTAGAGCAGAACATTCAGACCTAAAAGTCCAGGAACTCGTCTACGTGGCTGTTGATCGGTACAACAACACCGTACATTCTGTGACCAATAGAAAACCCTCCGACGTATTCTTTAATGTGTCACAAAGAGTTAATTATCAAAATCTTTTAAATATTCGCTCAAAGATCAACAAAGACCTCAGGGGATTAATAAAAAGAAATATGGAAGCTAGGAACAAGAGACAAAATCTAAAAAGAGTGGTCCCGAGAAGATATTATTCAGGCGGTGTAGTATATATTGCTATTAAAGCATACAAAGTAAGAACAAACCTTTATATAGAAGGGTAATCGTTGCCAAAAATAATCGGGTAACGATATTGACAGTGAGCGGTAAAAAAATTCACAAGGCTCACTTAAAAAACATAAAGTGACTTATAGCATTGTTCCCTTCTCTTTTCAAATACAAAAAAAAAAAAAAACCAATGATTACTGAAACCAAATACAGAATTAAATTGACTAAAGGACTATATTATCCTACCATAATACGCCTTGAAGAGTAGCTCTCACGAAACAAGGGGCCGGTTCACTTAAATAATTATTTAACCATAATTGCGGTGGTGTTGATCTTCGTACCCTAGTAGGTTGTTTGAAATTTTTAACCTTACACCAAATCGGACAAATACGAACCTTCCAATCCGGAGTGACTACCCCAAAAATTTAATGGAGAGCTACCTCATCGGGCTTCTAACAAAAAAAATCTTATTTCCAAAGAGTCTATTGAATTAACAATACAAAAGATGGAAAAATCAGAAGAATATTACAATTACAACAATTTAAATCAGCTGAAAAATCGAATATGGGACAAAGATACAATTTTAATGTTCATCTTAATAAAAAAGAAAAATGAAGAAAAAAAACACACCTACATTAGATCTAAGAATTAAAAATCAAATATATTTG